>CAKKXW010001330.1:0-13063 GCA_920937365.1 Sphaerophoria rueppellii | reverse complement strand
TGTTACCGACATTTAATTTTTTTTACAGCTAATTTCCAGAGGTAGCTATGCGAAAATTTTCTTGTGAATGTGTTTGCTTTATTTTTGCTAACGGAGTTGAATATAAATTTAACAGGTTATTATAGCTCTGTTCAGCGAGAAAAAAGACAGCACAGCTTCATGAGAAATCTCAGAACAGTTTGGAACAGTTTAGAACACAAAATGTGTTCTACCTAAAAAGATGGAACAGAAAATCCTGTCCTAAACTGTTCCAAACTGTTCTAGACAGACTCAATGAACACCAAATCAGAACAGTTTGGAACAGCAAATGTGTCAATGAACACCAAAAAGATGTACTTTTCTGTTCCGAACTGTTCCAAAGTGTGCAAAACAGTGTCGCTGAACATACCTTTTGTATTTAAGCCTGACTTTAACAGTTTTCAGTTTTATGATTGCTTTTCCATTGAATTCAAACCACTGTTCGATGCATCTTGTGGCTTTGCATGTAAATCGGTTAAACATGGTTTTTTAATTTGATACGTTTTGGCTGTGATGAGGTGTAAAATACTTTTGAGAAAAGAAGATGAGTTTGTAGTTTCTAGTTGATGATGTACATACAACACAACTAAAGAGAAGTGTGCGATCTAATGACATTTAAGTTGAAGTTGCTTTTTAAATGGAGCTTGTGGGTTATTGTTGCTAGATGATTTGTGTCATAAATTAAATACACAGCTGACTGTAAAAAAACAAAATAGGCCAATTAGAATAGTTTCATGGTTTAAATAAAACTTCCATATCAAAGGAAGTAAAGGATTTTAAACAAATAAAAATGTAATAAATGTAGTAACTAGCTGACCCGGTAGTCTTTCTACTGCCTCAAATAAAAGACCTTAGCTTTTGTACCCCACTACCCATACGTCATCTGGTGCGCTTCACTGCACTCAATAAAAATACAAATTCAGTGAAAAGTCGAATCAATCTGGGAATTTTATATTTTTAATTTTTTTCCATTTAACTCAATAACATTTTTTCTTTTTTTTTCGTGCATCAATTAAAAAACTTTTTGGTAATCCGACCCTCCAATAGGCCACGTATAGTTGGCCGTGTGAAAACACATGGTTCTTCTTAATTGATGAGGCAGCGTGTTTAAGTGGACAGACATCTAATATTTTTACTTCATTAGAGTAACCTTTTTGCTTTTTTTCTGAAGCTACATATTTTATGAACTTAAAAACTGTATGACTTAGCAGACAATCTCTTGATACTCACATATATTTTACTTCAAACTCCTTTCAATTTACATCAATTTTAACAAATGAATTCCGCATAACACCATGAAAGGACGAAATTTATTATGATTTTGTTTTTTCCAAGGACTACAACATAATATTAGTCCAGGTGAAGAAGAAAGGTCGACAGATTTTCTTATGTACATCTAAAAGCCTTATTAATAAATCAGACTAATATATTCATGGCAAAACAACGTTTGATGGGTCAGCTTGTAACTCAGAAACCTTCGAGTGCTCATGCACAACAAACTTATTTAAGATCATCACATGGTCAAATGGAAAGTGTACGCTTCTAATGGGAAAATAGGGTTTCAACATTTGTGGCCATATCTCAAGAATGGCTTAGTCGATTTTGTACAAAATTATTAAAAATCTATTTACACCACTACTCGAACATTCCCTCAAAACTTGGTGCGAAATACTATACTGGTACAAAAGTAGGGTGTCCCCAACCGATTTGAGTGAGATTTTCACATATAAAGACTAGCTGACCCCGCAGACTTCGTACTGAATCAAATAAAAGACTTAGACTTTTGTACCCCCAGTACCCCTAAGATTTCTACTCGCTTCCCGCTAACCCAATACCCGCTATCCCGTAACCCGCTACACCGTTACCACTCTTCCTGCTATCCACTGCTCGATACCCACTACCCGATAAAGGCTACACTACTCCCCGCTATCCTGTTTCCGCGCTACCACTCTACCCGCTTAACCACTACCCACTACCCTGGCAATATCTTATGAACAGTTTCATCGATTTTGTAAAAACATACTTTTAACCCATCTAAACCACTACCTGAACTACAAGTGATGTCAAATCAAACAGTAAACACTTTTGAAAATGTATGAGGTATATTAACTCAGTATCTAGTCATATTCCGGAAATCTGTAATTTATTTACTAAATATTTTCAATCAGTGTATTTCATAGATACTTCTCCATTACATGAATTGCCCTTTGTCGATAAAGTTGTTGATATCGAGTCACACCTTCGCGTTAGCTGAACCTCTTTCCATAATTTTTAAAAAATCGCTTGGAAATGGGCTATTCTAAGATAAATGGAAAATTTCTTATTTATCTCCCATTTTTAAATCAGGTTCCAGACAAGAAATAACAAATTACAGGCCAATTTGTAAGCTCTCCATGATTCCTAAGATCTTCGAAAAAATAGTTTGTAAAAAACTTAGAGCTTTTTTCCGAACGGTTTTGTATCGGGTAATTCAACTGTAACTATTTTAGCCCTTTTAACTAATTCTATAATTACGAATATGGAGAGTAGATTACAAACTAACATTATCTTTACAGACTTCGCAAAAGCATTTGACAGAATTAATCATAAAGTCTTAATTCATAAGTTGGAATCTCTTGGCATACATTCATCGTCATTGAACTGGCTTAAATCTTATCTAAGTAACAGAATTCAAATCATTAAAATCGAAAACTCATTCTCTGACAACATTTCGGTGACATCGGGCGTCCCGCAAGGTAGCCATTTAGGACCGTTATTATTTCTTCTTTTTGTGAATGATATACCGAACATCTTTATAGATTCGTCTTGTCTGCTTTTCGCTGATGATCTTAAACTTTATCGTAAGATTAATTGTGAATCTGATTGCCTCCATCTATTCAATGATCTATCGAGACTAGATGAGTGGTGCCAACGTAATTTCCTTTTTCTTAATATTTCTAAATGTCATATTTTGTCGTGTTTCAGAAATCAAAATCCGATTATTTATAGTTATAAAGTCGATAATATCGGTCTGGAGAGAGTGCCAACAAAGAAGGACCTCGGGGTAATATTGGATACCAATTTGTCTTTCTCTGCACACTATGACTACATAATTAATAAAGCCAATCAAATGCTTGGTTTTATTAAAAGGAACACATCAGAATTCTCAGATGTTTTTACTTTAAAATCATTATACATCTCAATGGTAAGATCTGTCTTAGAATATAATTGCATAATTTGGAATCCGTATTACAATAACACCTTAGATAGAATTGAGAGAGTTCAGAGAAACTTCACTAGATATGCTTTTTATAAACTGAATTGGCATATTTCTAGACCTGCATATAAAAGCAGATGTTTACTGTTTGGTTTGCATTCGCTTAAAGATCGAAGGACTTATACTTCTCTGTGATGTTTATTAGAGACATCTTTAGTTCTCACATTAATTCCCCTCCTTTGCTTTCATTGGTAACCGAAATTAGTGCTCCTGCTAGAACGACACGTTTTCGATTCTTTATATATGAACACTTTCATCGTAGTAACTATGGTAGATATGAACCTATATCACGTTGCATCAGAGAATCTACTTTGATTTGCAATAGACTTAATTTTCATTTGGATTGTTCTCGATATGTCTTTAATCAATTAGTATTAAATATAGTCTGCACAAATAGTAATAATAGTAATATTAATAATAATTATTAAAATGTACACATATTTATATATATATATCTTAGTCTATACGAATTTATATTCAAATTGACGTAAATAAATAAATAAAAAAACATTTCTTAAAATTTGGAACAAAGGGGTCGGTGGTAGGAGGGTTAAAATTTAGGACCAAATGTATTTTTCAATTCCACAATATAAAAAAATATGAGTGCGACCCATGGTGTCCACACGACTAACTTCCCAGAGTAGAAAAATACGCAAACACATTAGTTGTTTTGCAAAATATTCAGCCGATGCACCGTGTTGTAGTTGTACACGAACGTTTGTTCAAAGTCAAATTCCATAAAACTGATGATTTTAAGAAAAACATTAAGTTTATTGAATAACAGTGGCGCCATCTGCCAAAAGTTGATCTTACCATTTCGTGGACTCATTAACAACTACTTCGCACAGTAAAATACAGCTTTTATTGCTCCTGAATATTGTAGTTTTCTATTACTGAAGCAATTTTTCTAATCGGATTGGTATTTCTGAAAATTAATATTTATACGGCAAAGCAGCTTTTGGTGGGTCAGCTAGTAATCAAATATAGTCTATGATACTCCTGAATATTGTTTTTTTTTTCACACTAACAATAAGATTTTTGCATCATTGTTGAAATAATTGCAGAATTTATCATAATTTTCATTATATTAGGGTTGTCTTAGATTTTTGATTGTCATTAAAAAAACCGCTAAGATGATTTCGCTTAAACCGAATCAGCTCTTAACAACACAATTCCGCGTCGAATGAGACCAATTTTATGACAATACGATGAGTGGTTCGCGAGATAATTGAGCTGAAAAAAACGTAACGCACGTCCGCACATACGAACACACATACACACACAGACATCATCATAAAAATGCTTGATTCGGATTCTAGTGACCGGAGAGTGGAAATTTGCAAAAATTGGAGATTCACAAAATCGGATCCAGTACAATAACTTCCTCTGGGAAGTTTAAATTAAAAAAAAAAAAATTGTCCAAAAAATAAAAAAGTTGTTTGGGGTGAACCAGCCTTAACACTAAGGGTGTACAAATTAGTTATAAACATATTCTCATACCTACTGAATATGCATATGAAATTACATCAAAATCGGTCAAATCGTTCGGAGGAGTAAAAGGCCAAAAATGTCGATTGACGCTTTTTAGCCTTTGGTCAAAAAAATAGGTGCGTTTTCCTAGAGTATTAAAAATAATGATTTTATTAACATTAAGTGTGGGTTATCTCAATTTTTGACTAACTTTAATCAACAACAACAATCAACTTTTTGAATCCGGCGTGGTATTGATTCCACCAATTTTTGGCATGTCTGCTGGGGTATGGAATACACTACTTCTGCTTTGCACAATTGGTTTCCATTTGTTAAATATTGACCACCTTACTTCCTTGAATGAACTTGAGTTCATTCCACAAGTTGTCAACTCTACTCCTAGGGTTTTTCAAACTTTTTTCCTAAAATGATTTCTTTTAATATACAAAATCAAAGCTTACTTCTCGTTCTCCGAGTCAGTGTTGACAATTTGACATCTCGGAATGTGCTGACATACTACATGTTTAAGAAGTTTTTTGAATCTATTGCAAAATGTCAAAACCAATGTTGTTGATTGATATTTCCATTTGCCTTTCGGGGATTCTGTCATCGATCTAGTGGAGGAGCTTGTAGAACTTGGCTTTGGTGTCCTTCCTGTTTTTCTCTAAGAGAACTTGATCGTAGCTAAAGCGAATTCAGCCCCGATATAGTTTGGATCACTCATTTCCAAAGTTAAAATCAAGCTACCAAATGAAAAAATCTCAACTACAAACTAAGGTTGTTGTGACATACATTCTAAAATAGAATTGCAGGGTGCACTTTTGTCGTCGATTATTCTACCGCGTCGTATCATCACGCTTGATCGAAGTCTCGAGCTGAAAACATGGATAATCGTTTTTGATGATGTGCTTCTGAACAATTTCCTCAACTTTTGGGACAGCCAAAACAAAAAGAAATAAAAAAAATTGTTCCAAATTATTATTTTAGTAGAAAGGAAGTTCGCCATTAAATTGATAATGAAATTATAATAGTTTTGATGATAGCCCATTTAATGGCACCACACACAAGTCTTTCCAAATATTCGCTTGCAGCAAGGTAAGAAATCTTGGTCATATTGAGAGCGTGTTTTCGTATCGATAAACATGAGGCTCGGCAGCGATTACATCAAATAGAATTGTGAGAGGGAGCAGCCCGTATATGCCACTAAATGTTGATAATGCACTATCATCGATGCGAACATGTTGCGAGAAGTGTATGTTCATTTACAGAGCTGTGCACACTTTTAACCAAATGTTTATTAATGAAGTCACTAAAAGCTTCTTTAGTCTTTCCGAGGCACCAAGTTGTCGTCGTTTCATTTGATTCTAAGCAAATATTTTTACACACTACTGTTCCCATGCGTTTTCAAGAGATAATGCTTTGACTCGCGTGGATCGTGATAGAAGCTATACACAATTTTTATAAAATTCTCATTTAATATCTTTTAAAATTGTGTTGCGAACCGCCCAAACAATTTGCACAGGTAATAACATCGATATCCTAACGTCATCCGCGTCCATTGATGATCGGAAGGACCCCACCGTCCGCGAACGATTTCTCTCCTATATTCTCCCACAACTTGCAACAAGCGTCACCTTAACCGTCACCGAGCAAGTCAAGGTGTCTGTTTCACCAGCGCAGCAGCTCGGCATCATTGTTGTGTTTTTTCTCTGCCTTTGTCCGTGTTATTAAATTTGTTTCCCTCGATCAACGTGTTTTTCCATCCATGAGGTCATTTATTTTGGTAATCATCAGAATAATAACTTTTTTGTTGTTGTTGTTTTGTGTGTAAATTTAAAATTTCATATGAAACTAATGTCGAACAAATTGCTTACATGATGTGCTTCTGTATGCTGTCATTGGGTACTCCTTGACATGGTGTTTATTCGATTAGGGAATTGTTGAGCGATACGACATACAACCGATGCGACCGACAACGGACGACGCGACGACGAAGCTATAAAATTGTTGGGATTAATGTTTACAACATTTCGCACAGAATGAACTGATATTATTTGCTTGTGCGCAATTGAGACGTCTAAAAGGAACCGGTGTTGGTCGTGAAGAAATTGGGAACAAATATGTTGGAGTTATTTATTGTTATGCTTTGACAAAATATCAGTAAAGTAATAACAAGGAAATTGATTTTCTAATACTTAATACTTAATACTTTTTTTCATGAAGGTTGCCATTTTTTTGTTTCGAAAGTAGTAGTAGTAGTAGTAAAGTGATTTTATTTTCAAATATAAATTATGTATACAGTATAAAGATTAAATAATCAAGTATAGCATGGCAATGCCGTCTGCCAGATTAACATTTTAATTTAATTACTATAACATAATCACACTGTGTCTAAGCTTTTTAATTATCAAAAAATTTGTTCAAAAGATTTCATTGAGAATTCTGTTCCCATAAGCTTGTGCTATTTTGCAGTACATAAACAGTTTTTTAACCTCCATTGTATTTAGATAGGCTATCATTTCTGCCTCAGTTAAGAAGTTGCAGCCGAAGATGGATCGCCTAGTTTCCATTAAAACCGGACATTTCCCTAGGAAATGAAAAACATCTTCTCTTTCCATGAGGTTACACAAACTACATAAGATTGGGAGATCCTCTCTGTGTGGCATATAATTAAGTTGAAGAAGTTCAGCACGCAGTCTCAACATCGTTGAAATTTCTTCCACACAATTCTCATCTTTAAAGTAGTTTTTTGGGCCTAGATTATGACAAAGTTGAGTGAAGATTACTCTGTGGTTAGAGCTGACTGCATCTTCAATGTACTTCTCCCTAAGCTTCTCGTCAACGAAGGCAATAAGCTCGTACAGTTTTCCCCTCCATTCATTGAGATTTCCAACATGCAGGTTCAGTTCGATACCACACCATTGCGCGAGTTCCTTCCATTCCTCATACCAACTGAGACTTCGGTTGATTACGTGCAAAGCTGCTTTCTTTGGAAGTCTATCATTTTTCATATGTAAAACTTTTATAACGTAGTCTACCTGACTTTTCAGCGTCTGAATAAAGAGTGGTGAGAGACCAGTTTCTAATGCAACTACGTAGTTTGGTGTGTTGGACGGCAGGTGAAATATACTTTTGATAAAAAATCTCAGCAACTTTTCTACGCAATCGTGTTGCTTGTAACCCCATACTTGCGATGCATAACATAGTACTGATTCCGACACTGCTTCAAATACACGAAACTTACAGCTATGCGCAATACTTTTGTTGGCAAAACACTTATTCCATGTAGCTCCAATCGCACTCTTGGCCTTAGAGAGTTTTTCATTAAGATGTTTTTCCATACTTAAGTTTTTTGTAAAACATACTCCTAGTTATTTAAACTCATTCACGACCTCAATAGGTATTGAATTATAGAACCATCTTTCATTCTGACTATTTCTTCCACCTCCATTTCTGAAGACCAGTATTTTCGATTTGTTAAGGTTCACTTGGAGTTTCCACGTAGTACAGTACCTATATAGTTGGTTGATCACCAACTGAAGCGTTTGTAGTGCTGCTGATAGAAGTACTATGTCGTCAGCGTAGAAGAGAGCCTTTATAGTAGTCCCCGCAAACTCACCTCCTCCAGATATATAATCTGTTTAGTCTTCTATAAAAAGTGCGAATAGAAGAGGGCTGAGCGTACAGCCCTGTCGAACACCTGATTCCGTTTGAAACCATTCCGAAAAATCCTCTCCATTCCAAACAGCTGCCTATGTTTCGTTATACAGATTTTGTAAGACTTTTCCAAACTTTGATGACATCCCCAGTTCATAGAGTTTGTAGAAAAGCGCGCGCCTATCCATAGCGTCAAAAGCTGCTTTAAAATCTACGAAAAAGCTGTACAGTTATTTCCCGTTTTGAAGAAAAGTTTCGGCGATACTTTTTAGCACAAAGATATGATCGGTCGTAGAGTAACCAGGCCTAAAACCAGCTTGAAATTCCTTTATTAACCCGTTTTCGTTTATCCACTCATTGAGTCGTTGTTGCAAAATTGACGAAAATATTTTATATGATGCATTAAGAAAGCTTATCCTACGGTAGTTCTCTGGATTTTGTGTGCTTCCTTTTTTGTGAATCGGAAAAATTAAGGCCTCTTTAAACTCTTGCGGTATAATACCATGTTCCAGAATTTGGTTGAATGAAGTACAAAGTTTTTCAATAAGTTCCGAGGTATTCCGGTATTCTGTCGGTGCCTGCCGCTTTGCCATCTTTTAAGGTTTTTAAAGAACATCTTATCTCCCCTTGTGATATTGGCGCATCTAAGAGAATATTGTCGAATTTGGGTTCAGCATACGATATATTTACGGAGCTGGACGGGGGATTTAAGAGTTCTTTGAAATGTTGACAGAGCACAGTCGATGTTAGATTTCGGTGTATCTCAAACTTATTTCCATTCAAGAGCTTTACCAGATTCCAAAAATCTGTAGCATTCTTACAGTGTGACAACCTCCTAGACTCGTCTATAAAATATTGGTTTCGTTTTTGTTTACATAGGTCTTTGTATATCTTATTGGCTTCTAAGTAGTTATCTTTGCTGTAAGCACGAAAGGTCTTCAGCCACGCAAAAGATCTCTGTCTAGCACGCATACACTGACTACCAAACGAAGGTTCTATTGGCAATGTCTTCCTATTGTTGTTTCTAAAGGCTGGATATGCAGATCTTATGGAATTCGTGATCGATGCTATTTCGGAATCCACATTCATCAATAAACAATTGAGGCTACTCTGATAGCTAGCTAGGTTATTAGGATTCCACTTTAATTTTGGTAGCAATTGTAAACGACTGCTACTATCCTCCTCACATCCACCGACTCGTAACTTCATAGTTGTGGGCAGATGATCCGAGAATGACACTACATCAACTTTAAAATCAAGAAAATAGTCGCCCCATGTCCCTCCTATCATGCAATAATCTATGACAGATTTTCCTTGTGCTCCAACAAAAGTTAATTCACCAAACTCGTCTGATACGGATGTCCCGTTCACAATTCGCAGTCCAAAGGTGTCACATAGGTCAAGTAATCTCTTTCCTCTAACATTACACGTTTCATCTTTGGAGTGACGTATTATTCCAGCCAATTCATTTACTAATCCGGCTTCATTCCCAAATCTACCATTAAAGTTGCCTGCTAAGAGCACGTTCGGATTTTCATTTGACATCATAAAATCATACAGTTTCTCGAAGTCAAAGTCCCATCTATTGCAGTTTAGGTAAATCGGTAAGATTATAAGTTTTTGGTTTCCAATTTTCAAGCGTATTAATGTGATTTGATTACTGGTTTCAAAGTTGTAGGATACATTTTTTATAGTTTTTTTGATTCCAAAAAAGCACCCTCCACTCGCCCTTCCTCTCGTTCCCGTTCTCACAGCTGGTTCCCAAACAAATTCGAAGTTCTTAAAGTTATTTTCAAATTTATCATATTCTACTTCTGTTACAAAGGTTTCAAACAAAAATACAAAATCATAGCTGTTAACATAGTTAAAAAAGCTACTAAATAAGGTCTTATTGGTTAGACCTGATACATTATAAGAAAGAACTGAAAAATTACAATAATTACTTGTTGATAGGTTAAGATAACATTTAATACGGCAGACGGCATTTTTACTAAAAATTACAATTTGAGCTACTTGGTTTATTAAAAGAACGGCTACTATTCGACTCCATTGTGTTTCCTGCAATAGTATTAGCTGCGGTGAAAGCAAGAACCTCTGTTGTTGAAGAAACGTCAAACCATCAGAACTGTCACTCGCAAGATTGTTGTTCTTATCAAAATAAAATGTGATTTCATTTAATTTCAATGTTTCGCCTCTAATATGTGGTTTTTAGCTATTATGTTGTTTCTCAGGTTGATTATTCTTTTCCGACGTTCTCTTGCTGCCATGGGAAAGTCCTTATGCATCGAAAGTAAAGCTAAGCGATTTAGTCTCTTATAAACGCCTTTGTCCTCTACCAACCACCTGTCCAGAACATTGTTTCTGAAGTGCTTGGCTTTCGATGGTCCACAACGATTTCTCTGGTTTGAATAGGAGTACCGGCTTGGCACAAGGAGATACACAAGAGGTATAGAAAGCGTCTATGCTGGTTCTTTAGATTGTAGCACGTAGAGGTTGACGTGTTTTCTCAATACTAAAAGGATATGACATTACATATTACAACAAGGCTTCCGTTTGGTATCAACTCCTGCTTTCAACGGCTTGGTAACCGGTTTTCAAAAAGGTTTCCCTGGGGTATCCACGGAGCTTTCTTCGGCACAAGTAGGGTTGGGATAGAGTTCCCGGTCGGTTAGGGCCCAATTATGTTGGGAAAGAGTCCCCTGCCGACTAAAGCACAAATATGGTTGGGGTCGAGTCTCCGGCCGGTTAAGTCACAATCCGGTTAGGAAAGAGTTACCGGCCGGTTTGGGGCACAATAAGGTTGGAAAAGAGTCCCCAATCATTGCACATTTAGGTTTTTAGTCCTTTTCACGCTTGTAAATGCTGCAACGGAAAACATGACCAGCAAGAGAAGAGTACCGAACAAAAAGGAGAAATCAGAAAAAGATCCTGCGAAGGAAGAAGAGAGCAGCCACAGTTTCTCAGCTCACAGATCTAGAAGTGTTTCGGGCCAAGAACAACACCCAACGTTTCATTAAAAGGTCGATGAAATAAACTTCTTGTTTGAGAACTGGGACACTGTGAAGGAAACCTTCTCACCGAAGCACAGGGAATTGCAGATGTTTTCAAGCAGCACTTCCAACAGCTGCTGAATGCGCATAATATCCGGCGAGTCAATGACGAAAGACAAGCAAGACCCAGTCCCAGCCCCAGCACAGCAGAGCCATCCAAAAGCTAAAACAAATAACAAGTCCGCCGGGTCGGATGGCATACCTGCGGAACTCTTTAAATATGGAGGAGGTGTTTTGATGAACCGCATGCACCAGGTCAACAAAATGAGGGAGCTCCATATGCCCCATCTACAAAAAAGGCATATGATCGCCATGCAAAAACTACCGAGGCATATCCCTGCGTACTATGTGAGCGTCTTAAACCGTTCAGCAACACAATAAGCGGCACGTACTAGCGTGGCCTTAGGCCAGGTAGAGTAACGATAGACTTAATATGCACACTGAGGCAAATTCTGGAAAAGACCAACGAATTTCAAGTCGAAACTCACCATCTTAACATCGACTTCAAAGCTGCCTGTGATAGCATCCACCGCCAAGAGCTTATGATGGCGATGTTGTGCCGCATCACGCTAAACAATACGCAGTGCAGTGTGGAGATGGGTAATAGCTCATCTGAATTGTTTTAAAAATGCGTAGAGTTTAGACGAGGAATGCGCCGTCATGTGACTTCTTCAACATAGTCCTGGAGCAGATAGTGTTCCTAGGCTATGCGGACGACGTAGTCATCATTTGTCGATCCAAGAGGGCTGTGCTTGAGGCCTTCACAGCGATCGAAGAACAGGCGAAACTCGTTGGTCTTGAAATGAAAGAGGGCAAAACAAAGTACATGCTATCAACGAACAAAGCAACATCTGTCCACCGCCTAGGACAAAACGTCCCTGTTGGTAGAAGTTGTGGATGTAGTCCAGGAGGCCAAGAAAAGACGACTACATTGGCGACTACATTGGCGACTACATTAGACTACAACGCCCCAGCCCAGGAAGTTTTCTCATCCCAGCCCCCTGGTTTGAGATTACAAGGAAGACTGAACCTAAGGTACAAGGACCAAGTGACTGCAGATGCCAGAGCGTTTGGTTTTGACGACTGGAGATTGCATGCGAGGGACCATTCACTATGGAAGGATGCGACATATTTAGGTTTTCAGTTTTTTGCTAAAAGCATTACCAAGTGCCCCTAGGGTGATGTATGCTCAATCCGCTCTTATACACGAGAAAAGGCGATGAAAATACACGCTTGTCACTCTATTTCTCCACTTGGTAGTTATGGCACCAAAAATGGCAGAGAAAGGATAGAATGCAGGCGAAGATCTTACAGGCTGTAAATAAATAACGATTCTTTTTCGAATGATTCAAATCAGGACGAAAAACGAACACCTTGTTATTCATACCATTACGAAACAATAAATGGGTACATCTAAGTTTCTTTGAAGTTGAACGAAAACATTAAATCACCCCGAGAAAACTAACAAATCAAAACGTGGCACGCGGAAAGTGTGTTCAATGTTCATGAGTGCTATTTACCAAATAAAGACATTCCCAAAATAATCCTTGTGACATCAATAAAAACATGAAAAACGTGAGAATTTTCCACAAAAAAAAAGTCGTCAAAACTC
>CAKKXW010001324.1:0-13105 GCA_920937365.1 Sphaerophoria rueppellii | reverse complement strand
ACTTGTGGAGTTCATTTTGAATAGCAAAGCAATCATAAAGTTTAAACTGATGCACTGAACTTTGCATAAAGGGTTTTGTTCTTTCATTTCATAACTGAAATTGATTCAAAAAGTTTGTTTTTGGATATCTTCATTTCTCAGAAAGTGTAGTTTTGCAATTGCTTAGAATCGTATTGTAATGTCAAATGTGCATTATTTGCGACTTCTTGCTATTGATCAGGAATTACATTTAGAAATCAGAGGTTGAGAGGATATAGAACGAGGACACTAAGATATTTGAAATTTGTACTATCCAAGTATGATGGCTTGGATTCCGATCACAAAAAGGTCACTTGATACATTTATGTCTACCCATAACATTTGCTTTGAAAAATTCTGCAACTCAGAGGAATGCATGCCCGATGAATGGAACCTCAGCATTGTTTGCCCGATCCTGAAAAAAGGGAGATCCTCTAAACTGCGCCAACTATAGAGGAATAAGTCTACTAAACATCGCCTACAAGATCCTCTCTGCCGTAATATGTGAACGTCTGAAGCCTTTCGTCAACGATCTGATTGGTCCTTATCAATGTGGCTTCAGACCAGGAAAGTCAACCATCGACCAAATTTTCACGTTGCGGCAGATCCTGGAAAAGACCTATGAACTCCAAATCGATACCCACCACCTTTTCATAGATTTTAAGGCCGCGTATGCCAGCATCTACAGAGACGATTGTATAAAGCTATGTCTAGTTTTGGGGCCCTGCCAAGCTCGCTCGCTTGTGCAAAATGACGGTGGAAGAGGACCTCAATCAACTTGGAGTGCAAAACTGGAGACGACTTGCTAAGGACCGAGGTAGCTGGCGGAGACTGTTGATTGAGACTCAAGTCCACAACGGACTGTAGCGCCACCTTAAGTAAGTAAGTAAGTTATAATGATACTACAACTTTGCTTTTATACTTCTTTAAACTTCATTCCACTATTCTATTGTTTTGTGTTTTCCATTCGCTTTAACAATTTTGTCTAGTTTTTGTCTAGTAGTCATTTAAATACGTTACTTTTTAAAAATTAATCTAGTAGCCTGTTTCAAATTTCTTTGAAAATTTGACTATTCATTAGGCCAGTTCCACCTAACAACATCTCACTGAGATCTCAATGTCACTTTGACTGAGGCAAAATCATTAGGTGGAACCAAATTCTCAGTTCTCATTGAGATAAAATGGTTACCTTACAAATTGTTGTTGTGCATATGTCAGTCACGTCAAAATAGCTGAGTGAGAAATCGAATCCAAAAAATTTTCATCTCATAAATCTCAGAAAAAAATCTCAATCCTCAGCTGAGATTTTTTGTTCCACCTAATAAATCTCTGAGATCTCTGAGATCTCAGTGAGATGTTGTTAGGTGGAACTGGCCTATTTTCTCATTGTAAAGCTAAAAACTTATCCGAAAGTAAAACCAAAATAACAAATCAAACTTTGAACAAATCCAGATGGACGCACAAATGGAAAATAAGGAAAGAAGGTGAATCTTCCATTTTAAGCAATTTACTTAGGTTTATAAATTAATTATACCTACGTTAAAACAACTCAAAAATAATCTTGAATAAATTTCGGTTTTTCTTTGTTTTTGTTTTATTATCCAACAGCTAGAGAAGTCTACCAACTTAAACATAAAATAAAACTGCTGCGGATGGGCAACTGCGGATACGTTTTTTTGGGAAATCGAATTTGGCTGCAGATAGCGATGCCAAAAAAACACGCCAGCATAGTAGGAAAGAAGGTAAAAATGCTGTTTCTGAAAAAATATACCGAAGGCTTTTCAAACCCTATAATATTGGCATTCCACGTTCCGAAAAAAGACAAGTGCACCTTTTGTGAAGCACATAAATCCCACGTGTTGGATCCCATGTTTTTAAGCACTTCCAACCAAAGGAAAACACACAAAAGTTATTTATGGGTGATCAGGAAAAGGCTTAAAACTGTCCACCATTCGTGTGTGCTAGTTTTGATCTAAAGAAAGTCTTAAACGTTCCACATACGCAAAGCATGCTCTTTTACTATTCAAGAAAATACAAATTTCATAACGAGACTGTCTATGAAAGTGGAACTCAAAATGGCTATGCTTTTCTTTGGGGTGAGATTGGTGGAATGCGGGGAGCAAATGGAATTTGTTCAATTCTCTTTCAATACTTTAGTATTGTTGATACCGGAGAAACTATTACTTCAATTGCCCTGTATTGCGATAGCTGTTCCGGCCAAAACAAAAATCTTCAGATTATCACAATAATTTTTTGTGTATCTTGAAAAGAAAGCAAAGCACATAAATGAAATCTCTCTCACCTTTCTTCTGCCTGAAAAGGGCATATCTACTCATATGCCTGTTGACTCTGATCATGCCACTACAGATACAGAGCGATTCGTCAAAAAAAAGACCAATTTGGACCCTGAAGGAATGGATAAATCCAAGGCCTTAAGAGGTTTTAAAACTAATAAACGATAATTTTCGCGACTGGAAAAAAGAAGCTTTGAAATATTTTCCAACGCAGGTAGTTTAAACTAGGGAACAAACTATTTTTAAAGTATCTGAATCCAACATTTTTTTGTTCTCTAAGTCATCCCGTGGCCGTGACATCAAGTATTCAATATTTAAGTTTGGATCTATGGAACCAACCTTCATACTCGTTGGATTTGTGCTGAACTCGAAATCAAGGAAAATGTCCTGAAAAATTTTGATGAGCCTGATATTTTATACTCCGCAAAACTGTCAATATCGGGGCCAAAGAAAAAGGACTTAGAAACTCTACTCAAGAAGTAGTTTATCCCGAAAGGGATATCCAGGAATACCTACCGAGAAATCATTGACATTGTTGGCGAGAAGGAAGATGTTTTACCAGAGACTGATGAAGAAGACGACTTATCAGAAAATCAACTGAATCAGTGATCTGTCAATTTTCTTATCTGAGAAGTTAATTAATTTTATTCATTTTCAAGTTGAAATTAACTTTGTTGATAGTAAAAACTCAAATGCAAATTTCCTATCACTAATGGTCTTCCTAAGCGCCATTAGCCTCTGTATCAAGCTACAATCTGTAGACCATGAAAATGTTCTGAGCGACAAAAACTTTTTATCTGATCGAAATGTTGTTCATGTAATGGTACAAAAAAAATGTGGCCTAAATCTCAATCGAATTAAGCTTATGTTATCACTTTAAAATACACAAATAATTACCTACAGACCAGGTTTTTTCGTCTCCTGTAAAATTCTTAAACTGTCGCTTAATACATTCTTCCGGGAAGGCATCGATATCAAGGCACCAATCATAATAGCACGAATACACATACCTACAAAATATTCTCCTGTTCATAAAAGTTTGCTGTGTTGATCATAAAACAACAAAAAATTGAAATAGGGAAATCGGAATTTCAAATGAATGCGATAGAAGTTGATAGAACAACGGATAATAAAAAAATGGGTTATGTTATGCCATTGAAGGTGTAGGTGGTAGGTACCTAACGAGAATTTTTATGATTGATATAAAAGTTAAGCAAAGTCAATATTTCCAGATTTATAACTCTCTACCATAAATGAAGAGTTCTGTAGCGAATTACATCTCACTTTTATGTGTTCAATTCAAACAATTCTAAACTGTGGTAGATTTTGTTCTATTTTCAAGAGATTGGTACTTGTATCATTTGTACTTAGATTTATAAGCTTTTGAGCATAGCAAAAAGCATAATATTGCAAGTTTATATTGCTATTAGGCCAAGCAGCAGTTGCGTATAACAAAACGATTTCGACAGTTTAACTGGCACCATTAGAGTGGATGATAGATTTCGTTGTCCTATTATGTGGGGCATTGGTCTCGTTGTCCGTATCACCAATTAGTCATTCGATGCCTTTTTTCTTTTGAGTGTAAAAGTTACCAGTTTCGATAGCGAACCAATTCGGACTGATTTGAGAAAAGAAGATTCGTAAACAATTCTCGAAGTGAAAATTGTATAAGTTTACTTTTTTTTCGACAGTTGTTTTGCGTCAAATTTGAGTGACTTTTGTTTTTTTAACACACAAATTGATCGTTTATATACCCCCAAAACAACCTGAAAGCTATTATTCTAACATTATTGGTCAGAAAGATAGAAACAAAGTACGAATTATATTTTTAGTTTCCAGAGAAAGATGGCAGATAAGAGAAAAGACAGACGGTATGTGTTTTCTTCGACATTTTTACCAGTTGCACATTTTAGTTCATATAAATATATATTCCCCATGGACCATGGTCCTTCGAAATTTAAACTACTTGACAGATATTTAAGTTATTCAATGAAAAATGGGTGTCTGCAAACGCAATCTTCCAGCTCACCACCACCGCACACCGGGGCTATTTTAAGGACTATCATTTTACTTTGGCAATTTGGAACGTTCACGTTTCGATAATAGATTTTGAATGCATGTCATACAACCGTTATTTTAGTATTGTCTTATTTTAGGAAGAATGGCCACATAAGGATCCTTTTTTTTTTTGTATTTTCTCATCGAGAAATTTAAGGTTTCTTTCTTATATTTTTGCCATTTTAAACGTGGAAGAGATAATTTAGACAAGAACAACATTCCTGTTGATACATACCTATAGCTCGCCTTAAGAAGGTAGTCACGTAGTCTACCGAAAAACAATTCAGTTCAGGTGCACTGCTTTATAGGTAGAAAGATGTGTTGCATCCAGCCATGAAGGATGAAATTTGCCAAATGGAATTCTGCACGGAATTTCGTTTTAAGAGTTTGTCTCAGCTTAGAAACGAGTGCACAGTTGTTTTATAAGGACTCTTAAATATTTGAACTGAAATGCTAAGGACTTAAGAAATAGAGTATAAAAAGGCAAGGGTAAACCGGATGAATGCATTTTTAAAAGAATATGCTGACATAAAGATGTTGATAGAAATAAAACATGATTTTACTAAACAACATCTGTTATGGCTTATGTGGCTTTTCCTTAAACTTTTTAGTTTCTTACATGCTTCCTTTAAGTATAAGCGGATCACTTCGTACTACCCCATATAATCTATCTGACATCGTTCTAGATATACTTATCAAATTCACATGAAAGCTATTCGCCTGAAAGTGGAGTAACAATTAAATTATCTAAGCCCACAGACTACATCCCTACTTGAGTTTGATAGAAACTTCCAGATTTCTATACCTTCCATCTGGGAAAATAAGACATTCCTGGAAGACGAGGTAATTCGCATACAGATGGATCCAAAGCCAGTGATGGGGTTGTTGGAGATATGTACTCTAAATGATTCTCTCATTCAGCCGTCCAAATCATTGTAGCGTGTCTTAGGTAGTAATTTTGGCTTTTGTCAATTAAGGATATCTTTTCCTGGCTCAGAGAAAACGTGGTATCCATATCTGATATCCGGTTTTTCTCAGACAGTCAGGCAGCTATAAGATCCCTGGACTCTGTTCCTGCTAACTTTATTAATGTCCAAAATTGTAGATCGTCTCTAATGGAGATGGTACAACAGTAGGTATAACATTTACCTTCACTGTGTGCCGGGCCATTGAGCCATTCCAGGAAACTGAAAAGCCAAGAAACTCGCCAGAAATGGCTTATGTTTGTATACCAATCACTACATGTAAGCTTCTACTACAACAAAAGAGAACCAACATCCGTCGGAATAATATTAAACCACTTGTCAGACTCAAAGCCAACAGAACCTACTTAAGTCTTTCAAGGCTGCCTGAATCCCAAAACCTTACCATTACTTCGAAAATGCTTCTGTACAAGACGATAGTCTTACTAGTACCCACTCGCGGAACCGAAACCTGGATGCTTAGCCAAAGGCTTTCTGAACTCATAGCCACGTCCGAGAGTAAGGTCTTATGGAGAATAATTGGCAATGTTTGTGCCCCATCAGTTAAAAAGAAGATCTGATCTGTGACATCTGTTATAACTTAATGAAGTGAAACGATGTCATTGTTGATCCTTCTTTGAGATACCGTTTACATTTGAAGGAGTGATACCTACTCGACCCACATTAGTACGAAACGAGTTAAATTACCTTGCACCGATCATAACCTGTCAATATGAACCTCATAATAAGAAGTTCAAATCTGTCAGACAGACTGGCAACAAAAAAATTCCCCTTTGGTGAATGACGAACAATAATAAAGTATTTGTATAACAGTTATGCTCCAAGATAAAAACTTGACGAACAAATTGAACGAAGAGTGGGAAACACAGGCGCCAAATGCCAATAATTCAAAGTACGTCAGCACTGCTCTTCGACCTAAACACCTCCAGAACCAAGCTTTGGACCAGTGATATTCAGTTTGAACCGTTTGGAAAGGTTAGAATTCAATGTGGAATGTTTATTTAAATCGACTTAACAATTTATTCTTAGCTTTTCAGATATGCAATTATTGATTTTTCGGTTCAACGATTCGCTCATTACTATCGTATAAGGGACGTCTTAGCGACTTTTTTTCTTATCCTGGAGATACGGCTTATGGTTCCGATCATCATGACGATTTGTGGAACTTGCTCATAACACGTACATATCTCCAGTTTACAAAAAAAAACTGATCCTAGGACAAAGAAGTTGCGAGACTAGCAAGAATCGTTTTACAATTTGCGGAAACTTTGTTATGAAAAAGCATTACACGAATAACAAAATTAATTTTGATTTAAACAGAAACCCAAATAATCCTGACGATGAATACCTAAAGGCTTGATGATTGGAAACCATTAGATTTGACTTAGGAAAACTTTTAGAAATCGGAGAAGAGCTGATTATGAATGAAGGATTGTTTTTGGAACGATTTGACGTATGGCAGAGACTTTATCCGTTGAAATTCAAAGGAACTTGAGCCTAAGAAAGAGATTTTGCGGCATTTTGTTGGATGTTGCAGTGGGATTGGTATGGATGTTTAGACGGGAGATATTAAGCAAGTGGTGCAGTACGTGCTCTAACAAAAGGTTGAGAATAGAATGAAGAAGAGATTGAGGACGCAAGCTCAGTCTCACTTGAAAAAAAGTTATTATTGCAAATACAGAAAAAATATAATTCCAACTTAAATTTCTTTTTATTTTCTTTCGTACCAGTTCATTAAGTTTAAGTTAGTAAATATTTCATATGTGGTTACTCTGACCTTGTATTTTAAGTTTTCAAACTTAAACCGTTATTTTTTGCAGCATAATTTATTTTTTTATGCATTTTTCAAGCAGCAACGAGTAAAAACGCTCGTTTGCTCCATCAAGGTTGGCAACGAGCTTACGAAATCTTTCGACATCAAGAAAGGATTCAGACAAGGCGATGTACTGTCGTGCGATTTCTTTAACATCGTTCTTGAGAAGATGTGCAGAACCCCACCGTCAACATCAGAGGCACTATCTTCAAAAAATCTGTTCAACTTCTCGCGTACGCCGCGCCGATGATATTGATATAATGGGAAGAACAGAATTGAGAGAGAACCGGCAAAAATGGGTTTAACGGTACATGAGGGAAAAACGAAGTATATGCTGTCTTCGAGGAAGGACATCCAACACCGACGGATCGGACAGAACGTCACAATAGACGCATAAAACTTCGAGGTAGTAGAGCAGTTTGTCTTCCTAGGCTCAGCTATAACACCAGCGCCGAGATCAGACGAAGAATAACTCTCGCTAATCGCTGTTTCTTTGGGCTAAGAAAGCAATTGAGTGGAAAAGCCCTCTCTCGAGCAACTAAGGTAAAACTGTACAACACACTCATCATCCAAGTCCTGTCGTACGGTGCAGAAGCATGGACTTTGACATAATCGGATGAATATGCCTTAGGCTGCTTCGAGAGGAAAGTTCATCGGGTTATCTTTGGCCCCGTGTGCATTGAAGGGGAATGGCGAAGAAGATATAACAGCGAACTTTACGGGTTGTACAACGACATGGACCTAGCCAGAAGGGTCAAGGTTTTTTTTTTTTCTAAATTCATTTTTATTCATTTCACTTAAAACTACTTATTACTAGACAATGAATTCAAACAAGCTTATTATCTAAAATCTTAGGTATATTTAACTAACTGGTCCCAATCGGGCGCCCTAAATAATTCATGATTTTCTTAAAAGTAATGCTTTTCGGCCTATGAACTATTTAATTAAATTTGTTTTATTGTTCTTGTTAGAAAATTTGAAAAAAACTAACACCATATCATTTTCATTTTCTTTACATGCTACTTAAACTTAGGTCCTTAAACATAAAACTTAAAATTAACTTAAACTACCTATTCTACCTTACAACTACTTAAGAACTAGAACAACCACAGCAGCAAATCTCTATCATTTTTATTTAATTTTTTTTTGTTTGTATTTTTTTTTTTAATTTTTTTCATTTCTTTTATTTGTTGTATCTTATATATGTTGTCCTTGTCAATGTATGTGCCACCATGCCTACTCTACTTAAACCTAAACCCAAAACCCGGCCAAGGCTCAAAACCCCACCCCGACTACTCATTATCAAGTGCTGACTGAAGCCACCAGAGCTGGTTCTCCTGCTTCACCCTATCAATTCGGCCGCGTTCGGACATAGCCCTACTGAACCGAAGGAGCTCTGCTCCGTCTTGTGCGAGGACGTCTCGACTGTAAAGGAGCCGGCGATCGACGTTTCTTCGCCTGACGTGGTAGATTAGTGGCACCGCCAATCTGTCCTATATCAGACCGCATCTATATTAATAGAGGAATGCCTCTGGTGGAATGAAGCCGCTCAATCGTGCACAATCAAAATATTCGTCGTTCGGATAGAACGCCCCAAAGATTAAATTATTCGTCGTAGTCATAGCTCTCGCAATGTGACCCCGAACAAGTTTTATCACGAAATTGTCAATTCTGTTGATCCGAGCATCGTTGTATAGAACCTCATTAGAATAGTAATGTACATAAGAAGATTCCGGTGTCCGATACATACCGAGACAGCGCCGAAGACACTGCCTCTCGAACACCCGAATCTTCTCCATTTGAGATGGCGCAGCGTTGAAACACACTGGACAGCCATAAACGATCATCGGCCGTATGAGGGCCATGTAGCAAATTACCTTCACTCTGGCATCAAGCCGACTGCTGAAAAACAGCCGTTTCGTCAGAGCAAAGGCTCCTCTGGCCTTAGTCAGAGCAGCATCTATATGTCTGTCGAAATACAGTTACGGGTCCAACCAGATACCGAGGTACTTCACTTCACTTTTGCTCGTTAATCGCTGTCCGTGAGGTCCAACGATGACCATCTTGCGCCAATTCTTGCGCGTATCCCTCGTGGCCCAGCCAACGAGGTCCGGAACAAAATTGTTTCACATTTCCGGACATTTATTTTCAGTGAAGGGTCAAGGTCCAGATACTCAGATGGCTCGGTCATTTAGAGCGGATGGACACCAATGCTCCGGCGCGAAAAGCCTTCGACACTATTCCCGAGGGACTTGGAGTGAAAACTGGAGACGACTAGCTAAGGACCGAGCTAGCTGGCGGAGACTGTTGATTGAGGCCCAAGTCCACAACGGACTGTAGCGCCACCTTAAGTAATAAAGTAACAATTAAAAATAGTAATTATAAAAATTTAAAAAAAAGCAAAATATTCGATATATGCTCCCGTATTGTAATGGGCGTTTCGATCCAAAAGACGAATGCCATTTATTGTTTTCTGAGCATAACGCCTTATTTTTCGTGAAAATTATAATTGGTTTTTAATTTAAAATAAGTGTATAACTGTAGTGTATATAATGTAAACTACCTGTTAAGTTATTTAATTAAATTAAATTATTTGATTCAGCTTTTCTACTCTTTAATTTTTAATTATTTTTCATAATTATTTTTCGACTTACTACTCAATACTCAATACTCTTGTGAAAACACGTATTTATTTTTCAATAAAAATTATCCTTTTGCGTATTTTATAAAAGAAAGATTTTCCTTTACTATGTAATTGGTTATACTTCTCCGAAGGTAAGAAGACACTTTAAGTACTGACTACTGATTGCCAATATAATATAATGAAGGCTTGTAAAAGCTTGAAGTTTATTTTTGTGAAATAAAATCAACATGTTTTTTAAAAACAGTTGTTCATTTTGTATACCTTATTTCACACATTAACCCAATAAAACACCTCGTTAAAAGTTAACACAAACAATCAAAAGCTTATATTTCAATTAATGTAAATGGAATTCAAGTTCTGCAAAATGTTTGAATAAAATAATAATTTTCCGGTTCGTTTGTGTTTTTTTCCATAAAAGAGAATGACGAACAAGTCAAAGTAAAATAATAAAAATAAACATAAAAAGAAAAACACAAACACACGAAAATGGAAAACTCTGCACAAAAGTTATCCGTATCCGTTTCGTATTTTGGTTAATCGAAGACAGATATCTTTTCTCATGTTGTTATTTCATTTTTTCCTTTTTCTTGGTGTAATACTTTATTTTTGCAAGCAGAGTGGTGCTTTTGTGTTTATGAAATGCCCACTCACTTTACCTGGTTGCTTTTTTCACGGCTGCTGGCGTAGATTTCAGTAGCATGCCGTTCACTTCCTATGAGAAAACAAGACAAGGATAATCTTTTCTTTTGTTTACGTAGAGGCTTATAAGAAGTCTCTCAAAGAAAAAAAAAGAAAATAAATAAAAACTTGGTTGGACTTTGTTGATTCATCCGTATATCATAACCACAATTCATATATGTATGTAGGACGTAGGTATGTATTATTGTAGTTTTCTCAAGGTAAATATCATCTGTTATTTATATACGAGAGGACTAATACTAAGTCTATCGAACAATTAATGTTTTTTTTTAATACGAATTGAGGATTTGTCGTCGAATAGCATTCCTAAAGAAATTCAATGAAAATACAAATCGATAAAAGGGCTTGCAATTCTTTTGCTTGATCCCAAAACAACACATAAACATCATTCAAACATTTGAGGTTTGGCTTTTATCATCAAACTTCTTCTCTTTTTCTTTAAATTAAGAGTAATTTTTAGAAGAAAAAAAGTGTTTTTTAAAGTTTTTTTTTTTTTATTGAATGCGTAAGCTTCTTCAAACTAATTTACTTGTTGAGAAAGAAAGAAGTTTGCTTTGGTAAATTTAACCGAACCAAGTTCTATTTTTTAATTTAGTTTTAAACGTGATCTTCTCCCCTCCGAATAGGTATGTTAAATAAACCGTGGAGCCAACAGGTACTTAGATATAGCAGACAGATAAACCTACATATATTTAAAATTTAAACTCTTTTACAGACAAAAAGTTAAAGTGCTCTAAAACATTTTTTTTTCTCCAAAGACAAATTTGAATCACAGCTGCTAGGATATTATTAGCTTGATTAAAACCAGTGCCAAATGGTTTTCATCCTTTTACAATTTCTTTTTTTTGTGGCATGTGATGTGACAGCAACGAACGCCAGTAGTAATCGTTTATCCTCTAATCTTCACCATGAACAGTATTCTGCATGCTTAGAAATAAAAGTACAAAAATATAAAAAAAATATCATTTGGAAGTGACTGCAATGGACACGTATGATGCTTGTAAAAGAGTGATTGACAATTAAATGCACTCATGCAAGAGAAAGAGTTAGCCGGAAGCCTCAATACACCGGAAATGGTTTTAAGTTGAAAAGTGTGAACGGATATTTTTTTTTCCGAAGCCATCAAACTGCCAACCTCTCAGAAATTTGCCTGGACCTTAGATAAACTTTAACATATTAGTTTAGGTTGTGTAATATGTGAAATGTTAAAGTTTCAAATTCAAGCCATAGTGAAATAAGAAATTATAAGGAAACTATCGCCAATTTTAGGGGACTACTAAGGAGTTTGGTCATAACAACATAAGTCAAAATCATAGTTTTGAGATAAATGCGTTTCAAAGTTAAAAAAATATAAAATAAATAAATAAATAAATAAAAAATATAAAAATAAAAATCCTCCAAATCCAGTTTTATTAAATAAATATTTTTTTGGATGCAATTTTGTTTCAAATGATAATATTTACACGAATAAAATAAAAAAAAATTAATATTCAAGCGTGTTTATTTATTTTTAGTGAGATATGTTGTTTTGCCCAAACTGGGTTTCGTCGAAGAAAAAGATTATTTCGAGTTGTATCTTTAATACCAATACTGAAATTAGTTTTAAACTACGTTTTTCTTATTAGAAAACAAATTTATTTCACGTTATTAACAAAATACAACAAGGAAACACTTAATAAAACACATTCAGCCCTATCGTCGTATTCGATCGTAACAAAATTCTATCCGATTTGTACGAAACATACGAATTTAGTATCGTCCTTACGGTTCCGATAGTTAAATCGTACATACCTCAGAAAAAAATTCAAATTTGCGTTGAAATTTCAAACGCAGAGTAACGCATCACGATTTCATGCGGCGAAAAGCAAAAATTCAACGAACGCTATGCGATTCATAGCGATTATTTTGTTTTATGCGTCTTCGATTGATTCGACAGCTAAATTGTGTCGGAACATTTGCGGAACGACATGCGTTATTATACGTCAATATTTCCTTTACGAAACGGATACGATGAACAAAATGAATGTTACGATCGGAACTTTTCTACGATCGTAAGTTTCTCCGAACGGATACGACGATAGGGCTGATTATTAAAAAAAAAAGGAACGAGTAAGGAATTTAAAGTTTTTATTGATTTTTTTTTATTAATCCACACGATCAGATGAATCGGATAAATCCGGATCTATATCCTCTTTTCCCTGGTATGATTTCAAGGTTTTATAGAAATCGTGGAAAATTGTTGGAATCAATGGTAGAAGAGATATTATGTCAGTTTTTCTTCCAATATCGGTGGTGGTATTACGTTTTCCAAAGCAAGTTTTGTTGAGTTTTTACCCCTTCGTTTGAAGCATACACATCGAAAATCCGTTTCTTCATGAAGTGTTGTTTTGAAATAGGCTTTTCCGGGATCTGATCTCGAATAACGCAACCATTTGATGGTTTAAACTAAACATGTTCCCATCTTCATCTTTCTTTCAAACTACGAAGCCCGCATTTGCTTTCAATAAACTTGAAAAATTCCAAACTTCCTGTGGCTTTAATTCATGTATCTCATATTTTTTTCTTCACATGATTTCACAAGTTGGTACCAGTCATG
>CAKKXW010001317.1:0-13131 GCA_920937365.1 Sphaerophoria rueppellii | reverse complement strand
ACGCTATAGCATTCATTCAAAATTTTTCAGTTTGTCTTGCGAAAACGTGAAGTGCAAGTGTGGTGTAAAGAGTGGTTACTGAAGAGAAGAAGTTACTCCCATATCAATTTACTGAAAGAATTGAAGATATATCCACGCAATTGGGATAATTATCTCAGAATGAGTGACGAAACATATCTGAAACGTTTGTCACTCATAATACCTTTAATTCAAAAGCAAGATACGATTATGAGATAAGCTACGAGAGATTAATAGCAACATTAAGATTTCTTGCAACCGGGATGAGCTATGAAGATCTCAAATATTCGACCATAATTTCACCACAGGCATCCTTATCGGCTTGGGTGTCAATTAATCTATACTTATCCCTCTTCATCCTATCATGATATTCGGAAGATTTAATTCGCCAAAAACACCGCTAATTTTCGTTGGCACGAATAAAATCTTCTAGTAATTCACGATTGCTCTCTTCTTCTAATCGCTCAACATAATGATGTAGTTTGCGGACTACTAATTAATTTGTACAAGCCAAAGCCAAGTATAGCTTGCGCAAATTTGCAGGATTCGAAATCAATCAATCATCAAGCGGCTTGTACAAGTAAGATGCTTGCGCAAAATATCCCTACAAATGTTACATTTTGCTTGCACAAAAAGATTGTACAAGTGAACTTGTCAAGCATGTTGTTGTGTGTGCAGTGACGTTTAAACATTAAATGTGATCATTGCAGAAAAACGAGTGAAAATAATAATAGGCGTGTTTTCGTGACCAAGTTAACCAAGTTAAGTAAAGTAAAAGTTTAACAAAGAAGACAGCTATACAAACTAACTTGCAATTAAAGAGAAACCAGCAATTGAATTTAAGTCATTGACAATAAAATCGAGTTTGAATCCGCATTGAAAGTCACAAAAACATACCTCATGTGAAAGAAAAACATTCACAAATACAAGAAATAACAACTAACTTTTGTCACCACATTTTATATGTCAGGATGGCCGAGCGGTCTAAGGCGCCAGACTCAAGAGCAATCTTGCCTTCACAAAGGTTACTGAGCGTTCTGGTCCTCTCTGAGGGCGTGGGTTCGAATCCCACTTCTGACAAGATTTTTTTTTTACTTATTATTAACGTGAGCAAAATTTAAATTGCTTTTTGTTATTTTTTTTTGCTTGCAATGCGTGGCAATCTTGCAATAAGTTTAGCAGTTCTAGTTGATTTGGAATAGACTTTCGACACTGTTTACTTTAACTAACTTTAACAGAGTTGGCATTAGTAAAAGATTATTGTTGTATAAAGGTTGACGATGTTAAGGTCTAAAAATGGGTGCTGTTAATTTCAGATTTTCTTCATTATTTACACCAACGCAACGGTTTGGTAGGTAACCTTACTCAGGCAATAACGTTCATGCCGACGCAAACAGTTAAATTTTCCGAAAAAAAGCTGGCCAAAATAATTGTTTTTCTTTTTTTGTTTTATTATTTTGGTATACCATCAGCAGCGATGCCAAACTGGGCTTTTTCATGGCTTTTAGGCATTATTTTGCAAGCTAAAGCTTTGAGGCTTATTTTTTTGTAAAAAGGCATCTTTTTTTTAAATTTCAGTGATGAACTACTAACTTTTTTATAATATTAAAGCGTTCTTAAAATAATAAACATTTAAGATTTAAAATTTTAATTCGTCCTTTTGAAAGGAGTTACAAGTTGTTCGAATTTTCCGAACAGTTCTTGCTTGTTTTCATCTGTTTCACTGTCTAATTAGGGAAGTTCAGATTTTAGACTTTCTAGCTTTATTCAGTGAGTAAAAAAAGCACAGTACAAGTACATTACAGCACAGCATAATACAGCACAGCTTCTTGAGAAATGTCAGAACAAGTAAAAACACTCAACTTTTTGACAGTTGAAATTTGTCTCACTTGATCTATGCTGTTCTACCTAAAAAGGTGGAACCGAAAATCTTGTCCTAAATTGTTCAAAACTGTTTTAGACAAACTCAATGAACACCAAACCAGAACAGTTTGGAACAGAAAATGTCTCAATGAACACCAAAAAGCTGTACTTTTCTATTCCAAATTGTGCAGAACAGTGTCGCTGAACATACCTTCTCTATCGTTTTGTTCTGTCCACTTCTAGTCAGTTATGTATGTTAAACTGAAAGTAAACCATTTTTGTAATCATTGCGGTTTGTTTATTTACTAACATGTGCTTTCGCCCTCGACGTTTTTAAACTGAAGAAAAGTAAGTGAATCCTCTTTTATTATTTGTTTATACGTTTTTCAATAATTCTATTTGAATTGAAGGTTTTAGTTTTAAGTTCTAAGTTCTAAGCAAAAACAAATTGTTTTTAGGTTTTTATACCTAAAATTAAAAAAAAAAGTGAATTGTGATGTTTTTTTGTTTTTTACTCCCACTGATAGAAGTCAAGGAAATGCATTTTTTTAATGAAAAAGGCATTTTTTCTGCTAAAGCGATTGAAAATGCTGACCATCAGGTCCAGAAGAATAGTCTTATAAGCCTTTCAATTTTAGGATTAACTTAAGTTGGGAGATGAAAGAATGAAAAAGAGGCCTCTGAAGAATGTTTTGAATACTCGAAGTAATTGTCATCACTTCATCAGGCTCAGTTATGCAATAAGAGAATGACTGCAAAAAAAATCCGTTGAAGTGTCATTCATGTAGTCAAGTGAATTTGAATAAACGCCGGATTTCTTTTTCACATTAATAAATTCGTAGAAACTTTTAGGATTTATTTCAAGTGATGATTGGATGCTTAAAATGTATTCTCTCCCCATACATATAGAATTGTTCAGAGATCAGAAGAACACTTGGTTATAGAAAAGAGTATTAGATTTCAAGTGCCTACTTTTTACACAAGCTGTTTCTGACGTGCTGAGCGATCTTAGTTCTTTATTGTTCCATGGTGAAGAAGTACAATTTTTGCGACGCAGAAAGGGCATGGTGTAAGCCATGACGTGGCTAAGCGGCTTACGGTAGCTACTACTATGAAGCTTAGAGCTATGCGATCGCGAAACTTGTTTTCGCAGAAGGGCCTCCCATGGTCGACTGGTCGAAGTGGAGTAGGTTATTACTACTAATTACCCCACAACGAAGGAGTGCTCCCACCAAGGCACACCCATCGAGGGACGGCAGCGGATGAATTTCTTTTTTGGAATCAACGGTGCCGTCTTCAGTTCCAGATAGGCCGAGATACTTGGTGAACACCTTTACGGGCTACTTCGACTTATTTGAAGCCCAGGCCGTAAAAGGAGTGGTTTTTCCGGCTCTTGCACTTGGAGTCACATCAAGTGCCTGATGGTACTCCAGGTTGGGGGTTGTACGTCGGGGTGACTTCCCGACTACGTAGAAAAGTATTTAGTTGCGAAGCAACAACAAGCCTCGGAAACGGACGGATACACTGACAAGTATCGAAGACCAGTAGCAACATTGCCAGAAAGGAGTTAGAGATGAAACTCCTGGTTTGACGAAGAATGCAGGCAGGCCCATGCAGCCAAGCAGGAGGCATACAAAGCGACGCTGCATAGAAGGACAAGAGCTGCTCGTGACCTCTACGAGCGATAGAGGAGAGAGGAACGCCGGCTTCTCAGGAGAAAAAAAGAGAGAGCATGAGAAGTGTCAGATCGAGGATGTTGAGAGAGCCAACAGCAGGAACGAAGTTCAGAGGTTTTAGCGAAAGGTTAAACAGCTGGCTCAAAATCATCGAGCAAGAACCGATGCCTGCAGAGATAAACAAGGGAAAATCATAGTAGAATCGCAGTCAATGCTGGGGATTTGGAAAGACCACTTCAGTAGACTGTATAACGTCGACGACGAACAAAACACCGCCGTAGGACAGGAGCCTTTCATCGGACACGATGATAGACAACAATTCCGTGAACCAGACCCATACGTCTGAAATCCAACAAAAGCAGCAGGCGACGAGGTAGATAGGAGCATGCACCAAATCATCTGTAAGATATGGTCAGAGAAATGCATGTCCGTTGAATCGAACCTCAGCATTGCCGGATCCTGAAAAAGGGACATATATTCTAAACTGCGACAACTATAGAGGAATAAGTCTACTAAACATCGCCTACCAGATCCTCTCTGCCGTAATATGTGAACGTCTGAAGCCTTTCGTCAACAATCTGATTGGTCCTTATCAATGTGGCTTCCTTCAGGCCAGGAAAGCCAACCATCGACCAATTCATCGATTTTAATTCCGCGTATGACAGCATCTACAGAGACGAACTGTATACAGCTATGTCTAGTTTTGACAACCCGTTCGCTTGCGCAAAATGACGATGGAGAACTCACGCTGCTCCATCAAGGTTGGCAACTAGCTTACGGAATATTTCGACGTCAAAAAAGGATTTAGACAAGGCGTTACAATGCCGTGCGATTTCTTTAACATCGTTCTTGAGAAGATAGTGCAGAACTCCACCGTCAACACCATGGGCACTATCTTCCGAATATCTGTCCAACTTCTCGCGTACGCCGATATAATGGGAAGAACACAGCGTGATGTCAATGGCGCCATTGTGAGAATTGAGACAGAAGCGGCAAAATGGGTTTAGCGGTAAATGAGCGAAAAACGAAGTATATGCTGTCTTCGAGGAAGGACACCCAACACCGACGGCTCGGACAGAACGTCACAATAGACGCATACAGCTCCGAGGTAGTAGAGGAGTTTTTCTACCTAGGCTCCGCTACAAACACGGGCAATAACACCAGTGCCGAGATCAGACGAAGAATAACTCTTGCTAATCGCTGTGACTTTAGGCTAAGAAAGCAATTGAGTGGAAAAGCCTTCTCTCGAGCAACTAAGGTAAAACTGTACAACACACTCATCATCCCAGTCCTGCTGTATGGTGCGGAAGCATGGACCTTGACAAAACCGGATGAAAGTGCCTTAGACTGTTTCGAGAGGAAAGTTCTTCGGGTCATCTTTGGCCCCGTATGCATTGAAGGGGGATGGCGAAGAAGATATAACAGCGAAATTTACGGGTTGTTCAACGATATGGACCTAGCCAGAAGGGTCAAGGTCCAGTGACTCAGATGGCTCGGTCATTTAGAGCGGATGGACACCAATGCTCCGGCCCAGAAAGCCTTCGACATTATTCCCGAGGGACGTAGGAGGAGAGGAAGACCGCGACTCAAGTGGAAGAGGACCTCAATCAACTTGGAGTGCAAAACTGGAGACGACTAGCTAAGGACCGAGCTGGCTGGCGGAGACTGTTGATTGAGGCCCAAGTCCACAATGGACTGAAGCGCCACCTTAAGTAAGTAAGTTATTGATCTTAACTTTCATCGATTAAAAGTTAAGTAATCTCGACTAGAGTGTTCTTTTTTTTAACCTCAACAGCTATTTCAATCCTTAGTTGGTGATAAAGAACAGTTTTTTTTATTCACCCTTGCATTCTTGAGCTGTTGAAAGTTTTCAATTAGCTTGGTGTTTTTGAATATGTTTCGGTGTATTCGGTGTTTTCAATATAAACTCGCTGTATTCGATGCATTTGAGAAAAAAAATCAAGTGGTGTATTTGTTTCGAGTAGATACAATATTCTAATGTTTTGGTTTTAGTTTGTGATTCATTTGATTTGTTTTTCAAGCAGTTTGTACAGCGATTAGTGTATTTGAAAAATAAAGAACGGCTTTGAAGTAGTTTCAAGCCACTCGTTGCAGATGTCTAGTGAAGTTCCCAAGAAGAATTACCCTAGCGAACCGCAGCGGCGCTGCTGCTTCGGTTTGGCAAAACAACTGGGTTCAAAACTCCTCACTCGAAAGACAAAGTGGCTGCTTTAAAAAACTTTCATTTTACTAGTCCTACTCTATGGCGCCGAGTGCTGGACGATAAGTAAAAAAAGGGAATTGATGATGGGCACTTTCGAGAGAAAAATTCTTCCCCCCAGTTTCGAGACAAGGGAGACCGAACCTACGGTACAAGGACCAAGTGATTGCGGATGCCAGAGCGCTTGGTTTCGGCGACTGGAGAGTGCATGCGAGGGACCGTTCACGATGGAAGGCTGCAGTATCTCAGGCTGATATCCTTCTTGGATTGTAAGCCGGATAAGTAAGTAAGTAAGTAGATGATAACTGACCGCAGTTTTCCGGTAATTTGTTGTATCTATCCAACCTGCTTGTGTGTTGGTTGGAAGCGCTCTAACAATTGTAACATTCATTTTCGATCTAAAACTAATTTTGTTGCTTTTTTCAAAATACTTATTTTATTTCATTTCTTTATAAAAATGGTGTTTTATATTGCTAGAAATATATATTTATATTTACAAAACATTTAAACACTATTGTACAGTGGGTTCTTTAGAACATTAATTGGATTTCACAAGAACACAGAATAAGCCACGAGATCCAATGCGACTAATTTATCGATCAAACATTTTTTTGTTTAATCTCCGTCCCTGAGAAAAGTGTGTCAATTTTTCTTCTTTTTTTTTATTGCATGAACCCATCCAATACATTTAATGTTGCTTAGTTTATATCTACGTGTTTTTTTGTTTGTTTATTTAGTGTTTGTTTTGGTTATTGGTCAATTTACAAGGTACCCTTATTGGAGCAGTCCATTGATGAACCAAAAAGGAAAACAAAAAGTTCAAGAACACTTCCATACAACAATTGCCAAATTGCCTCCGAAAAATAAATACAAAATGTTTTTCGTTTCATATGACACTTCAAAACCGAATCCTTCTCCGACAACGACATGCCAATACGTTCCGAACTTTTTATCCAACGTCTCCTTTATAACTCTTGCTGCAGTCTAGAGCAAAAACAAAACCACAAAATTCAAGCGTTAGCCGATAAATTCAACCCAAGCAATACAAAACTCTTCGGTATCTTACCTCGTAGTTGGAAGAATATTTCTCACATGCAGTGATGGTCAAATCAATGGTCTCATTTCTCATTTCCTCAACCATGTCCGTATGCTATTAGGGAAACAGGAAGTCATTCACTATCGGCCTATAGGTTGACAAATTCAAATTAACATACCTTGACTAGCGGATACACATGAACAATTTTCTTTTCGGTTGGTTCTTCCGTTTTGCCACCTCCTTCCTCGGCCATTATTTAAATAAAAAGTTAGTTACCACGCCACACCGCTAAAAGAAACGCGATATACCAAACTACGACTGACGTGCAAATATGTCGCAAGAATTTTCCAAGAATTCCAAATAAACAAAAATATAAATCAACAAAACATTCAGTTCATGACAGATTAAGAAACCAGAGGGGTGTTCGAAAAATAAAAATAAAAAAATAAATATGTTTGTAGATGGAAAAAAAGGATTCTCTTTTTGTGTCAATTTGTTGCTCTGGGCTCTGGGAGGATAATCGTTTGTTTCGAGGAAGTAAGTCAAACTGAAAATAAATTACAATGTTTGTACTTTGAGAGTGCATCATTTAAGCAGGATTTGAGGACAAGGGGTAGAATCAATCAATTAAATGTTAACAGAGCGCATGCGGTGAATTATGGCAACATCTTTCAAAATCAAATTGCATGTAGGGGGTGGTGCGAAACTATACAGCCACCCTTGTGCTTTAGAAGTAACAAAAACAAACTATGTTCTATTCCATTTCCATCCATGTTGCTGTTTGTCACCCATATGCATAGGTACTCGTAAATGAGTGACTAGATGGTGATGTTTGAGAAATTTTTTCTTTCTGCCGGGAGAAAAAACCGATTGTTTAAGACATATTATGTGACCTATGGCCACTTTTTCCCCCATTGTACTCGCACTATATCGAAAAGAGTGTGGAATCTCGAGCAAATAGTCGGTGTTTAGGGTGACTTAATATTGAAAGTGCAACAGGGTTGTAATTAAACCAAAAAGATTGGGGAACTCCTCTCATCCTTACCCATTTCCTTAGAATGAGATGAATGCCGACTTGTTATAAATTGAGTGAGACGATATGTAATAGGATATCATTATTTTTTTTTTCGGTTATTCACTATGTATGGAGGGTCAGAAATCTGCAAATCAATTTTGAGCAAGTTACTCAGCCTGGTTAATAAACGAACACAAACAAGCTGACAAATATTTAACAAATTGTGAACGAAGATAGCGATATCCAAACTTAAGTCGAACAAAGCCGCTGTAGCAGACGGGTTAGCCGCCGAACTGTACAAAGCCAGCTGCTTTATACAGTTCGGCGGCTGATTTGGCTGATTTGGTTAGGAGCATGCAATAGCTCATCTGCAAAATTTTGTCGAAGGAAAGCAGGCCCGATGAATGGAACCTCTGTATCGTATGCCCGATCCCCATAAAAGGAGATCCCCTGAACTGCACCAACTACAGATGTATAAGTATCCTTTTAACATCGCCTTTAAGATCTTGTCTGCCGTTCTGTGTGAACGTTTGATTCCCTTCATCAAGAACCTGATAGGTCCTTATCAGTGTGGCTTCAGACCCGGAAAATCCACCATCGATCAAATATTCACCCTACGTCAGATCTTGGAGAAGACCCAGGAACTTCAAATCGATACCTACCACTTTTTCATCGATTTCAAGGCCGCGTATGACAGCAATGTCTAGTTTTGGTTTCCCAGAAAAACTCGTCCGTCTGTGTAAGATGACAATGGAAAACTCAAGCTGTTCCATCATGGTCGGTAAAAACCTAACGGACGCATTTGATGTCAAAAAAGGTTTTAGACAATGCGATGCGTTGTCATGCGATTTCTTCAACACCATTCTTGAAAAGATTGTGCAAAGCTCCAACTTCATCACCAGAGGCACAATCATTCAAAAGTCCATCCAATCCATTTTTGTCCCACTTAAAAAATCTCTGAGATTTTATTGAGATGTTGTTAAGAGAACTGGCCTAATGTATGATAAGCTTATTAACAACATAGCTGTATGAAATGGAGAATAAAGTGCCATTCATATGAAATGAGCTGCGACCTACGTCTGCCAATAATTCTTCTTGCTTTCCTGCGTCAATGAAAGAATTTTGCATTCACCTCTGAACGTGATATAACTTGATCTACTGATGAATGAATTTATTTTTCAATTCTTTTATAACACCCATTAAGTTAATTCACCCAGTTAACATTCGTACCCCAAATTTAACACCCCATGAGGGTTCTGACAACAAGTCAGGTAGGCACAATTATAGATATATTTTGAGTTTGGGTAGTCTAAATAGGTGGTCTTACACCATTTTTATACCGAAGAATGCTTTCAATGATATAGAATTAAAGTCACAACCAATTTATTTCCTGTTCAAACTCAATAATATGAAAGAGGTATAGTTTTTTGCAGAATGCGTCAGCGAACAACAACAACTGAGAGTATTTATAACGGTAAAAATATAATAAATGAAAAATTTCATAAAGTACTGTACTAGATTGAAGATAGTTAATCTAGAACTATTTTTGAGCTCCCTTTTCTAACGGTACAAAAATATGGAATGAACACAAATTGTTGTTGTCATGCATATAAAAATAAAATAAATGCATGCATATTTGTTTTTCCTTAAGTTTGTCACAGTTAGTTGTTAACTATGGCGCGTGGCGTTGTAATTTCTCGAGATCTTCGAATTTCAATGATTAAGGCATTCGAATCAGGCTTATCAAGTCATAAAATTGCTAAAAATTTTTGTTTGCCGAGATCTTCAGGGGCCTGATTATTGGATTCACGGCGGATCGTTTTGATTTCGATCTTTCAAATTCGACTCGCGTCGTATTTCCTTATTAACAAATTCGCGGCGGAGCGAAAAAAATTCTTCCAATGTTCAAGTGATTTGACACTAGGTTTGACTATTTCTTCCAGTTAATAATAATAAACACCCTTTCGCCTCTGCATCCGCCAAGCTATCGGATTTCAACTCGCCAGCAAACATTATGGTATTTCAAATTCGCCTTCGAATTCGTTAATTGGTCGAATTCAAAACGAAGAAGGCGAAAGCGAAAGCAATAATAGACAAATTCTCAAACTCGCTAGTAAAACGATTCGACGCGAGTCCCATAATCAGGCCCCAGTGCAAAACCAAAATGTATCTGTAAGCACATGTAAAAGGACAATAAAAAAAGTATATAGTTTTTACAAGGTTTGTATTGAACTCACGCTGCTCCATCAATGAGCTTACGGAAGCTTTCGACGTCAAAAAAGTATTCAGACAAGACAAGATGCACTGTCGTGCGATTTCTTTAACATCGTTCTTGAGAAGATAGTGCAGAACTCCACCGTCAACACCAGAGGCACTATTTTCCAAAAATCTGTTCAACTTCTCGCGTACGCCGCTGATATTGATATAATGGGAAGAACACAGCGTGATGTCAATGGCGCCCTTGTGAGAATTGAGACAGTAGCGGAAAAAATGGGTTTAGCGGTAAATGAGGGAAAACCGAAGTATATGTCTTCGAGGAAGGACACCCAACACCGACGGCTCGGGCAGAACGTCACAATAGACGCATACAACTCCGAGGTAGTAGAGGAGTTTGTCTACCTAGGCTACGCTATTAACACGGGCAATAACATCAGCGCCGAAATCAGATGAAGAATAACTCTTGCTAATCGCTGTTTCTTTGGGCTAAGAAAGTAATTGAGTGGAAAAGCCCTCCCTCGAGCAACTAAAATAGAATTATACAACACTCTCATCATCCCAGTCCTGCTGTTTGGTGCAGAAGCATGGACCTTGACAAAATCGGATGAAAGTGCCTCATAAGGCGTTTTTCTTTTTTAGCAGGGTGTGGAGTAGAGCCTGAGCTCATCGAGCTCGGTCTGAGCAGAGTAAGCTCAGACCTTTCCGAGTTAATAAAGAAACAAACCTGGGTACGGAACCGTCACATATAAAATAAAATTGACAAGCTGACAAAAATAATTTTTTATTTACCTTCATTCAGAAAACAACTTGCTTCGACCGACATTTCCACTATTTTATTTTTTTTTCGCGTCATCTCACTCATGATATGCACAAAATTAATGAAGTTGGCCGCGCGTAACTTTTTACTCCATCTACTACATCAATTTTAACCGAGCTCGTAGATCGCGCTCTGACCTAGGTCTGATCGAAAAAATAAACAAAAGTTGAGCGCTCAGATGTCTGAGCTAAAAAAGAAATACGGGTTTTTTTTTGGCAGCTCCGTACCCTGCTCAGAGCTAAAAAAGAAAAAAGCCTATAGGCTGCTCCGAGAGAAAAGTTCTTCGGGTATCTTTTGCCCCGTGTGCATTGAAGGGGAATGGCGAAGAAGATGATAACTTTATGGGTTGTACAACGACATGGACCTAGCTTGAAGGGTCAAGGTCCAGAGACTCAGATGGCTCGGTCATTTAGAGCGGATGGACACCAATGCTCCGGCCCGGAAAGCCTTCGACACTATTCCTGAGGGACGAGGAGGAGAGGAAGACCGCGATTAAGGTGGCGCACTCAAGTGGAAGAGGACCTTAATCAACTTGGAGTGCAAAACTTGAGACAGCTAGCTAGGGACCGAGCTAGCTGACGGAAACTGTTGATTGAGGCCCAAGTCCACAACGGACTGTAGCGCCACCTTAAATAAAGTAAGTGAAAATCGTATCAATGTTCCCCCACTCCCTCTACACCAAAATTAGCTTCTTTTTTAAATCGTCAAAAAGTGATGTCCAAATTCAAAATCAGACTTAACTGTAGAACAATAATTTTTTTAGAATATGACCAAGAACCACATCTCTAAGAATGGCAGACGAATTACGGGACACCCTGCACAAAAGAATTTAGCAAAATGTATGTTTGTATGTATACAAAATAATATTTAAAAAATATGCGTACTTACATAAAAATTGTTATCCTTTTTTCGCTGCCAAGGATAAAGAAGTAAGGAACCAATATTTTGTCTCATCCAATAACAAAAAAACTTCGCATCATTATTTTTGTATTCTTTTTTATATTCAAAATGCTTACATTCTGATACTTAAAAAAACTCGACGAAAATTCGATACAAATTTCTTACATGAGTGTGTGTTGATGACTTTGATTCAGCAAATTTTACTGCATGCGTACAACTATTGTTCTAATTCTAATTAATGAAAAGCGATGCATAGTTCTTTTGCGCCTTACAAACTATTTGTACAAAGATTTTTTTCGTATGTTATCGAAATAATGTCATCAGTTAATCCCAGCATTCTTCTACCTCATCCAAAACGTCATTTTTTCCTTGCTCGTCCTGACAATGTCCATTCGAGATATTATTCACATCGTTATCTTCATTATATTCATAATCGAAATTCGAATCAGAATCGTCTGACCAACGGTTAGGGTCTTCTTCTGGAACCACAACAAATTCATTTTCGATAACTTGCCCGTTTTCGAGTAATACTCTACGCAAGTCATCAGCTGAACTGGAAATAGGTACGACAGCTTCTAGGATCTTTTGGAAAGGAATCTGAAAGACTAGTTTTTCAGTATTGTGATACATTTCGAATGTTCTGTACTGATTGATGAAAAAGCTTGCTTCATCCCAAATTTTTTGGTCCGGAGTCCGTTCGTCGTGGCGCATTGGAAAATCAACAGCGTATAACTCTTCATAGGCAGTGTCGGGGTTTTCATCTGCGGGAATGTCTTCGATTTCAGAAGACAGTGGAAGGCCGTAAACATCTTTTCGAACGAATAAAGCAAATTGAGATACAGGCCCGAGATCAGGGCTATCGGGCGGAGTTTCACCAACTCCAAATATCGCCACGCGATAGTTAGGAAAACGATCACAAATGTTAATGGCCCTAATTTAACCGTTAAGTTTACTTGTGAAACATTCAACAACAACAACAACAACAGTTAATTTAAACTCACCAATCCTGGAATTGCTGCCGAGACCATTCGAATTTATGATCGTGATGTCGAAAACCGTTTGCTAGTGGTGTGAACAAGACGTTGAAATCTGAATTTGGGGTCGAAAATAATGCAATTTTTGGTTGGATGAATCCAAAAATATTGTACGGTACATTATCCAAAACTTCTGGATAAAGATGTTCTATACTATGTCGGAAAAATATATGTATAATTTAAACAAAGTAATTTTAAGTATAAAAAAAGATTATACATCTCAATCGCTATAACGGCATCAATGTTTTTTAGGTATTCCGAAGATACGTCAATGCTGCCTTTTAAGACCTCAATGCGAAGTGGGGTCTCACGATTTACAATGTGGTCGGATATG
>CAKKXW010001309.1:0-13199 GCA_920937365.1 Sphaerophoria rueppellii | reverse complement strand
TAGAATTAGCTTAAATTTATCAACTGAATTTAGGACTTCCATTTTCAAACAATATTTATACAACAATATATAATAATCTCACAATATTTATTCAGTTATAATATAATAATCAATAAGTATAATGACAAATTTTAGTAATTCTTACGGAACTTGTATGTGTTGTTGGATTTGGTGGCTTGGTGATCGTCTTGAAGGTATATTAATAATTGATTGATGGATTTTCGACTTTGTTGGACATCCGGGACTGTACTTTTCTTTTCTTTTTTCTTGGTTTTCGTACTAGCTTTTTCCTATTTTATTCTTCGTTGTTTTTTTTTTTTATGAGTTTGAGAGCGTTTCCAAATATGTAATAATTAATAGGTGGTGGAAGTTTGCGTTTTTCACTAAAGTTGTTTTTTGTTTTCTTTTTTTTTTTTTGCTTTTTAAATATTTTTCAATAATGTTGATACGTTTTAATAAAGTTTTATTTGAATTAAACTTGCACACATTTTTTTTAATTTAATTTCTAATTTGTAGCTTAGCCAATTTATTCGTATACCATTTTTCCAAATTGATTGCTAGTTTTAAAATATTTTTTTAAGTTTTTTGAGGTATTTTTTGTTTTGTTTGTTAAATAAACTGAAAGTCAAACATTTCCACACACTAAGTTTTTCCGACTGCGCCAGTTTAGATTGTGGTTCTGAACACAATAAAACACAAAATAGTTTATAAGATTATCTTTATTTTAATTTTTTAATTTTTTTGAAGTCTCGAGTTAAACTATACTTAATATTTAAGCTCATTCAACATGTTTTATTGCCGGTCGAATAACGAGTGCCCAAGCTCATGAAAGGAAAAGAGTTTTTCGACTTCTTTATAACAGCAAAAACAAGCCGGCGTTAGTTAGTTGCTAAGCTGATATCGGTTCACGACCAATTGATTTTCTGACGCTGCTTATCTTCATCTTCGTAGAAGATAAAGTAAGAGTCAATCGGTTAATCATAACAAAAAGCTACACTGGAGCAATTGCATTTCAAATGCTAAGTGTGGTGAAAAATGAATGTTGGAGGTTCATTTGGTGAACATTGGGAGTTGTTTATGTAACAATATGCTCCGAATCGCCCTAAAAAGTTTATTTTGTCTATTTAAGCACAAGCACTTCATTAAATTTAACCGTTAGTGTGCAAAAATGAATTTATTTTGTTTATATTTTCTTTCTCCATTAACATTAGGTCGTGTGCCAAAGAAATTTGTGTAAACGCTGACACAGACACGGTTTTTACCTTTCGCGGGAATTTTTTTATTTTCACACCCCAAATTGATTCTCTTTTGGGCGGGGCAGGGACATTACTCCGCAGGACATAAGTCCATAATGGAATTATGTCCCACTTAGGTGGGACATTAGTCCGTAAATCGAATTTAGACTTAAGTCCCACTTTGTTGGTACATAATTACGCAAAAAGTAACTCTGGATTTATGTCCCATTTCTTAATATGTTTTGATTGAAAACAGTTTTAAAAAAATTGATGCTTTTTGAAGAGTTCTTATGCTCTTGAAAATCTGTTGTCTAAAGAATGGAAGTAATTTCATTCCTCCTATGCAGCTTTTTCTCTGATTTGATATGCGAACAATTTTCTCTCATACAAACATACAATTATTGTTTCATAAACGAATAAATTGGCTTCAATAATTTGAATCATATGTAGGTAAAAACATTTCTTCTAACTTGCTACTCGTTACACAGGATTTGCTGCCGTGTCATATGGCCATGTATCATATGACACATTGTCAAAGTGTCATTGACGAAGTGTCATATAGTCATATTGGAACATAAGGCTATTTGTCACTTTTCTAAAGCATTATTTGGCCATATTTACTCGCAAAATTTTGCTACATTTTCGCTACAGAAAACATACCGAATTTTCTAGAAAAAATATTAATTTATCTATTGATATGAAATTTAAGTTAAAGAAAAAACAATAACCGTTATTTGCTCAAAGCGAGCGGAAACACAATGTTTGCCCAAGAGATAAGAAAATAAAAAATACGTGCGATCGGAAAAGTAATCGTCATTCGCGCAGCGGAAAAATTTGTTTGCCCCACAGAGAATCAATTTGGGGTGTGAAAATAAAAACAATCGGCGTTATTTCGCACGGCGTTACTGCACGGCACCAACTCGGAGTGCCAAACTGGAGACAGCTAGCAAGGAACCGAACTGGCTGGAGAGGTTTGTTAGTTAAGGCCCAAGTCCAACCCGAACTCAAGTGCCACCTTAAGCAAGTAAGTAAGTGGCAAACGAATGAAACCTGGCTTCTTCCTGGTATATCATTGTATGAACTTTTCGACTCAAATCACTACCGTTCTAAACGTGGAGGAGGTATTTTGATGGCAGTTAGTACGAAGTTACGTTGTTAAGGAGTTCCACTACCTAATTTGAATGTTAAGCAATTATGTCTTTCGATTACTTAAAATTCAAACCAAAATGTTATTTTATTTTTTATAGCAAGCTATATTCAATATTCCACCTAAGAGTGAATTTGAAATTTATGAAAACACTTTCTTAATATTGAAAGTGTTCAGAGCAACTTAAGAATAATTACAATTATCAAAAATATTGCTAATTTGCTTGAATCCAATTTACAATTAATATTTTACATTCATTATTTAAAATTTCGTTGAAAATTCAACAAATTTTCGTTCTTCCGTTGTGTTTTGACTATTTCACAACATATGTTATATCTGGTACATCCATGTTTATTATAATAATGGCAGTAATTTTTATAACATATATTGTATCTAAGAATGTCGGCGACGGTGGCTTACTCTCATCAACAATTCTCTAGGTGCGTGTGAAGAATTGAGGGGACCTACAATTGAACCCCGATTCCGAACGGCAAAGTTGAGAAACACTTTTTTCATGACAGGTGATACTCTTGGAAGTTTTGTCAGTTCTTCGCAAGAGGCAGTGCCTGTGAAAGATGAAATAAAAACTATGGGCATGAGTAGGACTCGAACTCACGACGTTCTGCTTAGCGGCCAAAGCACCTAACCATTAAGCCATATCTTAACGAATTCTAAGTCATAACTAGGATCACTATTTGTGCTTTGTATATTTTTTGCTTTGCAGACGACTTTAGTGCTAAATACCATAATTTAATGACCTAACAATAGCATAGGATGAAGGCCTTGCGTTCTTATCTTTAGCATTCTGTGTGGTGGTTGAGCTGTCCGTGCCAGTGCCAATGTCATAAATAATTTGCTGGAGCATACGAATTCCATTTTCTTCATCTTCGTCACATTTGAGATTATTGTTTTAATCATAATAAAAAGTTATATTGCAAACATGTATTGTTTGTGCACGAATTAATATTTTTTTTGGTAATTTAATTACCTATATCTGAAGTCCTTTTTTACTTGACGTTAAGTTAATAGTATAATCCAGATTATTTACATTTTATTTACTTAGGTTTCCAATATTTTCATCGATTCAAGTATCGGCAATTCAATCAATATATCGGTTCCAACAATTTTATTGCTTAAAGATGATTTTAGTTTAATCAACAAACAAAAGAGTAAGCTTCATTTATGTATGTCCTATAATATTATTAACACTGACTCAATTAACTCATTATTTATTCAGCTCTATCAGCATCTCAACTACTCAAACAGTTTTGTTCTTTGCTAGCGAGAAAAGGTATACGTTATGACACTGCAATAATGTTAACAAGGTAATAACGTTTTGCTTAAATAGTGAGATTTACTTAATTTCTTTTATATTTATATTTACACAGGAATCAAATTTGTCGAAATGAACGTGAAACCAAATGCGATACCCTTGGCCTTGCAGAACTCGGAACTGTGTGTAAGAAACATTCCTGTTCTATTGTGCAGGATAATGGACTTCCAGCTGCTTTTACAATAGCTCATGAACTAGGACATATGTAAGTCCAGATTAAGATAAACATCAAAAGTTTCGAAAATCAAACTCTTTTCATTATTTATGAAATGTATGCCCAATTTCATAGACGACTTTTAAAAATTTAACAGGCTTTTAAAACGTAAAATGAGATTTTTTAAATAAACAAACTTTTAAACACTCTTTAAAACTAAATGCCCATTTCTGGATCATTAAATTTTAAAAGTGTCATTGAATATTTTGAAAACTGAAAATAACGGTTTCTCATTTTTTCTCACACAGTTTTCATAAGGATGTCAATTTTGACAAAAAAATCCCTGAAATTTCCCATTTTAAGTTGATGAAACTCAAAACTTTTAAGGGTCTGATAAAATTTAAAAAGATTTTTGCTAGAAGTACTTTTAGTGTTTGTTTATGAAACTGGGCATAAGTATAGTACTTTGTATTTTGTTTCTTAATATCACTGCGCTCTTTACGTACGTTGTACACAATTTGATTACTAAAACATGATCAAATGCAAAATAATTCGTGATTTCCAAAGGAGACAAGCGCAAAAAACCACAAGAAAAAGTGGTTTTAAAACTAATCCAGGTTGACCAGAAAAGTCATAATTGGGAAATTTCATCATGACTTTGAAATGTCATATATTAAATGAGGATATCATTACGTCATCCTCGTAATAATTTATTTATTATTATTATTATTTTTTGTTCATGTAAAATTGTGATTTATGAGAGACATTTCGCTGGCTGAGAACTACATATAGGGTTGCATGTCATACAAAATATCAAAAACGACTTTTTTACACAAACATTTTCGTGATTGGACCTACTTTTCGATAAAAGAAAAATAAAAAAATTCAAAAAATTATTGGCAATCCTACAGACAAGAAACACGTGCAACTTTCATTGCATTCGCACTTCTGTTTAATACTATAAGATTCCATGTTCCAAATGCAACCATTATAATAATTTATGTCGTTTAAAAACCAAATGCACTTAAGTTACATGGAAATTTTTTGCACCCTTTGGTTGACAAGAAACCTTTTCGCATATAATATCATTGAATAAAATCGAAAAATCCCATGTTTTTAATGAATTAGAAACATTTATAGTTTTCTTTTAAACGATTTTCTCCGAACATTTTTGCTTCATAAAGAAAACTTGCATCGTAAATTATAAATTATTTTCAAATTTAAACATTATTTCTTCAATTATTTTAAAAACATAAACCATAACATAAAACATAAAAGTCTAGGTTCAATAAATAATACGTCATTATTTTTTTCAATATAATCTTAAATTCAACTTTCATAATTATAACAAAAAAATAAATAAAATAAACTAAAATACATCACCACCTGTAACATTGTCAGTGTCAAGGTCAACAACAAAAGTAGTCAAGGTCAATCATTCCACTTTGCACACATCATCATCACAATCATCGCTCGTCCCAAATAACGGTACATGCGACCGAAAAATACGAAAAATAATAAAAATTTCAATCACAAATCTCTCTTCAATAGCGGTAGTTGCAACTTGCAAGTGAGAATAATTTTTTACTTTTTATACTGGCATATAAGGTCTGTGTGAGGAGATTATTCTTAGAACAGGCCAAGAACGAAGAAGGGGAAAATGTTAAATGCCACATGTACCGGTCCTCTTTGAAAATGAATTCAATATATCATTTTTCAAGCCGAAAAAGATAGATGTGATGTCTGTGAGCAGTATAGGATAGGAGCATTAAAAACTTTAGTGAAATTCCACAGGAGCTAAAGCCTCGTCATTTTTTTATCAATCAAAGCTCAATACTTACAATCTTACTGCTCATCTTTCTACCAATGACAAGGTATTTAAAACTTCAATTTTAATTATTTGAAAAAGTAAGCAATTTTTTTAGGTTTATTGTGCTAGCGAAAATGTGGTGAGAAGGAGTGGCAATGATCTGGCCAGTGCACTAATCAAAATCATGGAAAAATTGGTATCCGACAACAGACACTTTCAAGAGTTGATTCTCTGGTTTAGATTCATGTGTTCCACAAAACCGAAATTCAATAATTTCGTCTGCGTTACTAAATTTTTTGAAAAACCATCCTAACATACCCGAAATTACTATTTGATTCAGCACACCCGACATTCATGCATTTAAGAAATTAATTCGGTTCACAGCGTCAGTGAACGTAAATTGAAAAATTTCGAATATTACTCCCCTGTTGCCCTTATACGCGTTTTGAAAAAAATAGTTTACAAAAAACAAAAATTAATTTTGATTCAAATGCAATCCGAAGATTTTAAAAACTATCAACAATGTTCAAAACAATACAACTTTAAATGTATCTCTTTCACCAAGGTGTGTGAAATCCAATATACAGACAATATTTTTACTACTGGATTTAAAACTAATTTGCACCAGCAAGACTTTATCTTCGTTAATATTAAATTGGATAAATCTTTGCGGAAATTGCCTGAAAGGATGTCATTACAAGACCTACCTAGTGTTGAAACCGAAAAAAAGAAAAATCGTTTACCCGATGCAAAATAAAAGCATTCAAAGCTATGCAGTCTTTTATGCCTAAAGTTTATTTCGATTTTTTCGAAAACTTAATTCAAAAAAATTCATAACGCTAAATTGTAAGAAAATATTTTATTTATTTAACTTTTAATTTTATGATTAAATGAAGGCATTTTTTTTATTTTCGTTTGTGTTTTAACTGTAAATATTAAAAATTATGTGTTAATTTTTTTAAAAGGTTACCGTTACGAGAATGTTGCCCTTTATTGCTATTTTCATACACATTTTCAACTTACTTTTTCTTGGAAGAAAGCAGATAAAAACACCTTATACTTATAAATCTTCGGATTTTTATTCCAGTAACTATTTTTGGGAAATATTTGCTTTTCATGAAAGGAATTATCTTCATTGTTCTATCTTGATACAATATAACCTCCTTTTCCTATAATCGTTTCAGTGCTATAAGGTTCCATGTTGAATGTTAGAATTTCAGATTGCTCATAAAACCTTTTAAGCAAATATAACTGACATTTTATTCATGTTTTAAACAATTTTTCGGATCATCACTTTGCATCATTATTTCGTTGATATTATAAATTTCTCATCGGAATAATCTGAAAAAACATGCATTCTTATAGTATTCAGCCAGCGATTTGTTAAGTAAACCAAATACATATTATTTGTTCGAACAAATATAGAAGACATTAACAAACTAAAAAAAAAAATAATAAATAGAGTGACGCGACAGCTCTTGAAGAGCAAAGGCCTAAGTGGCTTACTCTCATCAACAATTCTCTAGGTGCGTGCGAAGAATTGAAGGGACCTGCAATTTAACGCCAATTCCAAACGGCAAAGTTGAGATGCACTTTTTCATAACTGATTGATACTCTTGGAAGTTTTGTCAGTTCTTCGTAAGATGTAGTGCCCGTCAAAGATGAAATAAAAACTAAGGGGCACGAGTAGGACTCGAACACACGACGTTGTGCTTTGCAGCCAACGCACCTAACCACTATGCTGCGGACATTACCTGAAAACAAACAAGCAAACTAAACAAAAATTTTTTCGGTGACAAAACAACGTTTCCCGCGTCAGCAAGTGAAAACAAAAAACATCTTCGATCATATTTTCTCTTATTTTCGCACTAATTAATTTCACTTTAATCTCGGACTTCTTCTATTTATTTACAGATTGAATATGCCTCACGATGACGATAGTAAATGTTTTGGCTTCAAGTCTCATGGGAAAAGCCCATTAAATATTATGTCAAGTACAATGGGAGATGACATTCATCCGTGGTCATGGTCAGATTGTTCAAGACATTTCGTTTCAGAGTTTCTTGAGTAAGTAAGTTAGTTATATTAATTTTATCGTTTTATACAGGGTGTCTCGAAACTAGGTAGAAGCATAAATCTTGTTTGATTATTCAATGAATTCTTATAAAACTGGTGAAAATTGAGCAAATAAAATAAATTATCTTATTAAACTTCAAAATCTTTATGAAATACTGTTTGTTAAGATAAAGATAAACTGATATGGGTCACTAAACATGTGGCGGGTTTTGCCACAGATTTCAGTCTGTTTGAGTTTGTCTTTCAACAAGAAGAAAAGAATTGTTTTCAGGTACCTAGTCGTAAGAATTATGTTCCTAATAAAAAAAAACGTTATTATGTATAATTACATTATAACGATTTTTATAATTTTTATAAATCTATTTCTTGGTACCCACTTCACTTTGTCGGGACAACCCTGTATAGTATATAGTAAAAAAAAAGATTTTTTGTTTTTTTTGAAGGAAAGAAGATACAACTTGTCTTGAAGACAATCCACAGTTATTGGTTGAGAATCAGAATTTATCACTTCCAGGAGAGATGTACGGTCTTGATGAACAGTGCCGACTTATACATGGCAACCATTCAAATTATTGTTCAATAGAAAGCGTAAGACATTTTTTTATGTACCTATGCATGTTTATAAAAATATTTACTTTTATCAACAAATTTATAAATGTGTACTTTTATATTCCCTTAAAGGAATGCTCCCGACTTTGGTGTAAGGCGGAAAAGCATCAGTCTTACTGTAGGTCAAGTAATTTACCGTGGGCCGACGGCACACCCTGCGGGAATGATAGAAGTCATTGGTGTCAGCAGGGGATATGTCGACCTCGAGAAAAAAATATTGGACATGTTATAAACGGTGGCTGGAGTCGTTGGGGTGAATTTTCGGTCTGTAGTATGACCTGCGGCGGGGGTGTAATGGAATCAAAAAGAGAATGCAACAATCCAATTCCAATGAACGGCGGAAAATACTGTGTAGGGAGTAGGAAAAAGTACAGATCATGTAATACTCAAAACTGCCCTGAAAGCTCGCTTGATCCAAGAGAACAGCAATGTTTTGAAATGAATGGAAAAAGCTTTGGTTTAAAAGGCGTTGGTTCATCAGTTCGATGGATCCCAAAATATAATTGTGAGAAGAACTTGACATTTTTGTCCTTCTTTAATTTATTTAAATTTGTTTTGTTACAGTAATTGGCAGAGATAAATGTAAATTATACTGTCGTTGGGAAACATCTAGCGCATATTTCCAACTCAGTGACAGAGTTAAAGACGGTACAACTTGCTCATTTGACAGCTTTGATAAGTGTGTGAATGGTGTTTGTCGCCCAGCTGGATGTGACAATGAACTGAACTCTGAAGCAAAATTAGGTTCGATTTTATTTATATTTTATTTAGTTTATATTTGTCATAGTATACAAAAAAAATAGTGGCTCTTTAAGAGCTGTTTTTGAAAATTTTCTTTCTAGGGGAAAAACTTAAACGATTAATATGATACTATTACTTCTACAACTGTTTGACCTCATATGGTTTTATTGTAGCATTTATTTTCGTACTACTAATTTTATGACCCTATAAATATAGTATCCATGACAACGAGTGACGTCGGTATCTCCATTTAAACAATAAGCTAGTGTTCCCTTCTGTGGTAGTGTAATGTAATTGTTATTCCATTCAAACCCAATTGAACTCTGAATGTTTTAGTTTTAAGAAATCATGTCACTATACAAGAACGAAGGATGACAATTTGTAAAGAAATTAGACCTGAACCTCCTGCCTTCTAATAGATCACCCTTAAAACCCCTTAAAGCCCCTGAGGCTGGTCCGGGCAGCAAAAGTGAGAGGGGGTTCAGACTACAATCCCCTATTGGCATGCTGGCTGTTGTCGGCTTTCCTCGACAATGGGGAGGGTTCTTTGAAACGTAACCTGAACGGTCAGTAAAGGGGTGAGGGACCCGATGGTTTTGGTCCTCTGAGGATTTCCCACCCTTATATCCATTGGACACATCCATGGTTTTTGCTACCTTGAACCCTGCAACAGCCCCTAGCGCCGTTAGTCCGGCAATCCTTTTACCCCCTAGCATGAGCTTACCTCTACCTTTTGAAGTTGTTCTTATTCCATTCCAAATTTCAACTAAAATTGACCAACGATTATCTGTATAACCATGAAAACAGGTGCTTAATCAATCATACGGTTCATTTTTAAATGATATGCCAGCACAAAAAAAGCTATAAGGTTAGTATGAAAATGTTTTCTAAATATAAAATTAAAATGTGTATCTTTTCCCTCTTTTTTAAAGTTTTTCTGGAGGTGATTGGCTGTATCAAAGGTAAATAAAATAAACTAAACAAAAATAACGGCGTAGTACTTATTCTTATTATTTCTTCCTAGGTGATCTATGCAAGGTAGAGGTAAGTTATGGTTTTTGTTTATAAATACAAAGTTAATCTAAATTTGTAGTCTATATATATAAAAGAACAGCCTAATTTTTGTGTTCGTTCGCTAACCGGGCACACTGGTTGACCGATTTTCCTAATTTTTTTCTAAATGCAAGATGTTTTAGGGTAGAAGGTTTAGCAAAAATAAAATGTATACTTTTCAAATCACAAATGGTTCAATTGTTAAAAAATGTTAAAAATTTTGTATTTCGCACTACAAAAAAAAACTGATCAATTTACGAACACTCAAATTCGTTTGAAAATTATGTCGTATCGAAAACAATTTTACTTAAAAATTTAATATTTCCTATTATACAAGGCCGAAGGCGGCACCAAAAAAGAAGCGAAGGCAAGAAGGCTGCTCAATTTTTGTATGGGGGCTCCCCGCATAATACATATGAAGAAGGGTAAATTTTCTTTGTCTGTTCTTCTCCATTTTCGACAAAAGTCATGATCTCGGATGCTACCATTATGGCTCCACATGTAAGCGCGCCGGGTTGACCTCAGGAAACGTCGCGTCGGCAGGCCTCCCGGTTTTGAATTGTTCCATGTCTTAGGCCTTTTGGATGGGTTCTGAACAGTGTAACCATAAAATTGTTTAAAAAAAATGTGCAATCACAAAAAAAAAATGCACTGCAGAGTTCTAAAAAAAAAATGGAATAAATTAAAAAACACTGCATACATTGTGAGTTTTGCTAACTAGATGACAGCATTTACTCAGTTCAAATATTTGTTGGTGAAAATTGAACTTAATGTATTACGGTTCTTTTGATTAGTTGAAAAATGATTAAAGATGAACAAAAAATAAATATAAACATGTAATTTTGTTCTTAAGCCATGAGTGCAGAAAAATCTGCAGTGTAGATTCACGGGTTTTCCAAAGTCTGGGGACGCATGGAAAATCTGCACAATGCACATAAATCTGCACTTCTGGCAACACTGGTTCTTAGGGTTTCTTCTTTGTTCATGACCTAGCCAGCTTAGTCGGTCGTGCTCTTCTTATTTATTATTTTGACGCGAAGGGTCTAATTGATTAATTGAATCAACAATGTTGACAATAAAATAAAAAAAAAAAAAAAAAATATGAAAAAAATGAAACCCTCTTCGTAGAAATGGTTAAAAGAAACAGTTTTCTATTAAATTGCTCAAAGCAATTAAACTGTTCGTATTTCAGTGAAATTTTAAAGAAAAATGTGGACTGATACAGCGCATTTCAGATATATCTGTCACACTATTTGCGAAGTCTGATCGGCTGGTCCGATTTGGCTCAAAATTGGTGGAGAGGTTGAGAGTAATTGTACAACCCGTTGCTTCTTCTTGAATTTAGTCAAATCTGTTAAGTGACGGGATGGCTACACAGACATACTCATCCTTTAATTTACCGTTAACAATTCCTTAAGAGCGGGGACAACGTCCCGAGGGTTAGCTTGTATTAAATAAGATTAGAGTTCAGTAAAATCGTTTCTAATTATGTGCACGTGACTGTATATAGTACTGCTTACATCTACTATGCCGGGACTGTATATTTGCTCTCAGTAAAAATGTTCGTTTTCCTGGGTCTATATTGTATCGATTTAAATCTATAAATCGTCGATTTTGATTATTAATTATCGACTATAGCCTTATCCGATTCCAACCCATAATTTTGGTACTGTTCAGTGATAGTATCATCAAGAATCATGATATTCCTGTTGACGAACATAAGTATAAAAGCTCCTTAATATCGGACTGCATAAAAGTCACCAAAAGTAATCCGTTTGATAATTTTAACGGAAAAATGTTTAAATTAATTTTTTCATTAATTGCAATCTTCGTTGCCATGTACTGCTGGAACCCCATGGTTTACAGATTTGTGCCCATATAATAAAATGATGTACTAAAACTAAGCTTTCCAACGATGTATATCTCATTCGTGGACGCTAGGTGGACCAATTTGCCCATTCTCCTTTTTATTTTTATTCTTTTTTTTTTGCCTACTACGATTAGTAAATCTGTGATTGAAGTAAATTTTACGTATCTCAAGGCTGATGTATCATAAGATTTGTGCTTTCTTGTTATACATTTTTATGGATTTTTTTAAATAAATCTGAAGTTAAACCGAGTTTCACTTTTATTTCATTAAATTTATGTGGTGTTACAACCGTCTTTTCATTGTGTCACAATATATAAAGTACGGTTGTAACCTGCGGTCAGTAGGTATGTGCATCACAGGAGCACTTCGTTCAACACCAACAGTAGCCTTGGAAGTGCTTTTAAAACTAACACCTCTTGACATCTTCTCCAAAACGGTGGCAGCTAACTCATGCGTAAGGCTAAGAGCCACCTCTCAATGGATCAGTAACATCACTGGACATACTATCTTAGACAACTTCAGATCTATCCCAGATCGCTTAGACTATACACCCCAAAAATGGTATTCGATAAAAGCTTCAAAGTTTCTATCCCTTCAAGATCTTCTTGGAAACAAGAGAGACCCTGGAAGACAATACGGTACACTTCTATATAGACGGTTTAAAGACCGATTACGGCAATTGCAATTGAAAGTGGTTTCCATTCGAAACAACTGAATCTCAGTCTATCATAAAGATTTCCCAATCAATGTAGTGTGTTCCAGGTAGAGGTAATGGCGATTCAAGAGGCACTATCCTGGCTCAAAGAAAACGTTATATCTTGCAAGGATACGTATCTTCTCGGAAAGCAAGGCCGCTCTCAAATCTCTCATATGAGATGACGGAACAGTTTAACATTCACCTCATTTGGGTGCCGGGCCAAAGAGACATCCCGCGAACACTTCTGCCTACTGTAAGACAAAAACATAACATAGGAACACCACTTGCTACAAGCAAATATCTTCTCAAACAATGCTCTAGCATCAACAAATGCTAGATGGTTACAGGGTGCCACTACCACCTGTCTAGCAACCAAACAAATATGGCCAAGCATAGACCTGAAACGGTCAAAAGGCTTGATTTCCCTGAGCAGACAAAATATAAGCTCTACAATTGGAGTCATAACACGACACT
>CAKKXW010001307.1:0-13210 GCA_920937365.1 Sphaerophoria rueppellii | reverse complement strand
TGCTTTTTGGGGAGAAAAATCTTCATACCATGCATCAAGTCAAGATGTGTCGCGCAAGGAGACAATCCAAGACGGAGGTGATCAACTTTCGAGCAAGTGAAAAAATGTTTCTAGTTTTTTTTTGTTCTTTCGAGTCCTGTTTTTTTCTTTTTTCTTTGAGTATGAGTACCGCCTGTTAATGTAGACAGATGTAAGTGAATGAATTGGAAAAGGAGGAAAGGTGATTGATTTATGAGATTTGCAAATCATTTAATTGTTTTGTTTCGTAGTATTCCGACACGACTCACGTCGACGGAAAGTCCCAATTGATGAAAAAAAAAAAAAACAGTAAGGAAGTCGAAATTCTTTCTTGCAAATTGAAAAGGAGAAAAAATGGCTTAAATTTAAGTGTGATTAGATAAATTGATAAGAAATGAATCTTGGAAGACAATATTTCAATTCGAAGTCATTTGTTGTTCGTTTTTGTAGGATGCAGAGGGCAGACAGCTGCCGCGATGAGTGTCGGACGGTCTTCTTTTTGCAGTAGAATTCCAGTTTTTGAGGAATAGATCAAAAGAATAACGACTGGCTATTAATAATTTAAATGCCTTTACTAAAGAGAGCATTTTATTTTGAACAAGTCTTTTAATTGATAAAGCAATGCAAAAGGGGTCAGCTAGTTCTGGGAAAACTATTACGAATTTTATCGCAATTCCAGAAAGATAACATATTTGAAAAAAATTGCATTGATTTAATTTGTCTTATCAAAAAAGCACAAATAGAATATCCCTTGTAAGCAAAAATGTATATCATTCCACTTTCGATAAATCATAGTCTAACCCGCATACCATTGCTTTGACAAGCTTTTGATGGTAGGCTTCAAACCTTGAACTTTGTGAGGTCATACGTATGCCTAAGGATGATATTTGCTTAATGCTTATTAAAAATTAAAATTATTGCCATAGGTGACGTTGTAATTGGTGATTGGAGAGTTTTGTATAGTTTTACCTTAGTTGATAGAGAGGGCGCAGTGTCATAAGTCCGTAAGTCATAAGTCCGTAAAGGACTTTTGACCCACTTAGGTGAGTCAAAACTTCATAAATCGATTATGAACTTATAACCCACGTAAGTGAGTCAAAAGTCAGCAAAAAAAAGAGCCATAAGTTCTTGGAAATCAAATTTTATTAGATATGGCGAAAATTATTTTCTTTCTTTATGAACTACAATAATTTATGAAGCTATCATGATACAAAATGGAGTTAAGAAAAAATATTACGCTCTCTTTGTGACAATATGCCTGCAAAAATGGCACAAAATTTAATGTTTGAACTGCTCGTTAAATATTATTATTATTATTTTTTTTTATGCTCAGAAAACAATATCCAAACTTTTCTGTTATCGACCTTTTTAGTTGGTACGAGTAATCTATTTAACTTTGAAAAAATAAAGCGTTGCACTCTGAGATGTCAAAGTACGGCGAGAGTAGGGCATCCTTTAACCACAAGAATGCGAAGCAACCAAACCAAATCAATCTTGAGTGTTTCTTATCGGCCTCATCCGAAATCGAAAATAAAAAAAAAAAAAATGCCCAAAACGAATCTGCTTGAAAAATTCTCTATGCATTATAGGATGTGTAATTGTGTAGTGGTTACTTTTTAAAATAGACCGAAACAGCTTAAAAAATGTATTTAGTCGACAACTGAAATAAGCTATGATATTAATCAAAAATATTGGGCCATTCATATTATTTTTAGAATGTTGAGAACTGAATTCGGTATGACTGAGTTTCTGAATGATTTAGGTTCTTTGATTTAAAAACATAAAATCGGAGTCTTAAAAACTCATTTTAACATTGCTCAGTACTTGAATTCTTACTTATGTTTGTCTGGTTAGATGGCAGTTTATTTCACATTCGAAGGGAACTAGAACCACTGCCTTATTTGGTTAAGGAATTTAATCCTCACCGTAAACTACTTTACAAAAGTGGACCAAATCTTCACTTGGTGGAAAATAAATCCCGCATTGGAGTTAGGTCCCGTAGACTTATTTTCCTCCACCGCTCGGAATAATAAAAAAATAGCTGGGGTCAGAATTCCATCAGAAATGTTGACGTACTTTTGACTCAGTTACGTGGGTTACAGGTTCATAATTAATTTTTGAAGTTTTGACCCACCAAAGTGGGTCAAAAGTCCTTTACGGACTTATGACACTGCGCCGATAGAGAGAGGACTTTACCACTGCGATTAGTAGAGTTATTCTTCGACTGATCACCTCGCTGCCCGTCCATTATCCATTATGACGTTCTGTCCGAGATGTCGTTGTTGCGTGCCCTTCCTTGAAGACAGCATTATACTTCGTTTTGCCCTCATTTAGCGCTAAACCCATTTTTTGCCGCTTCTGAAATGAAAATTCTCACAAAGGCGCCATTGACATTGACGTCGTGTTCTTCTCAGTATGTCAATATCATCAGTGTATGCTAGTAGTTTAACAGACATTCGGAAGATAGTGCATCTTGTACTGACGTTGGAGTTATGCGGTACTTCGATATAAGAGAAATCGCATTAAAGTGCATCCATCACTTTTTCTGAGTCCTTTCTGACAACGAAAGATTCTGTTAGCACGTTGTCAACTTTGATGGATCAGACAGAGTGAGTTCTTCATTTATCACGAGAGAAGGGATGCCAAAACTGGACATAGCGTTATACAGTTAGTCTCTGTAGATGCTATCATTTACTACATTTTAAAGCCGCGCTTTAAAATCGATAAAAAGGTGGTGGGTATCGATTTGGCGTTCATAGGGTTTTCCCAGGGTCTGTGGCACAGTGATCTAGTCTTAAGTGACATTGATATAAGGACTAGTCAGATTGTTGACGAAAGGCTTCTGGCGTTTACATTTGATGACAGAGAGGATTTTATAAGTAATGTTAGGGAGGCTGATTACTTTGTAGTTGGTGCAGTTAAGAGGATTTCCCTTCTGAAGGATCGGGCAAATACTTCACAAGTTATTAATACCATAACTGAGGCTTTAGGCAAGGCGGGGCAATAACTGAATATTCTGTAAAAGACCAACGACTTTCAATCTTCGTTTTATTGACCTCAAATCCGTATACGTAGTGTCGATGGCTTAGTAGTTAGGTGCGTTGGCTGCTAAGCAGAACGTTGTGGGTTCGAGTGCTGCTTGTGCCCATAGTTTTATTTCATATTTCTCAGACACTGCCTCCTGCGAAAACCTGACTTAACTTTCAGGAGTACTAATCTGTAAATTGTAGGTCCCCTCAATTCTTCACACGCACCCAGAGAATTGTTGATGAGAGTAAGCTACTAAGGCCTTGGATCTGCAAGAGCTGTTGCACCACTTTCTCTCTCAAATCTGAACTGAGCGCTTCGAACTCTCGATGGTTATGTCTGAACTTGGGACCCCATGCAAACAAATTCAACTGTAGGTAAGTCAGTATGCAATGCAGTGTGGAATACGGCATTAGTTCATTCGAGTTGTTTCAAACCTGTGCAGTTGTCATACAGTGGATGTATTGGCATGTGAACAATTGGCATAGATAACTGAATTGGTATTAACACACTCCGACAAAGACTTTTTTCGTCTTTCCCCAGCCCGTATAGGTTGTAGACAATAAAAAAACCAAAATAAAGTCGATTCAAAAGTCAATCACTCGAACTTAATTTTTTATATTTTAGAGGCATAACCTTTTATTTTCGAGAGAGAGCCGCATGTGTGGTTCAAAACCAAAGGTTATTTTATAACTTAAGCTTCATCAAATTCAATATTCTAACCATTCATGGCCTCAAGCCTTTATTACCACAATTGATAGGCACCTGTCCATCAAGATAAAACCAATAAGCAGGTATGGCTGCCCATAAAATTTATGACTTCCTCTACACCATTGAAATCGATCCTTAAGATATTCAAATAATTCTGAACCACACATCAACTTCTTTAAGCACTTTTTGCCAATCAAATAAAACTGTTTTTCAATCTCAATCTAAATTCATATTTAATGCAAATCGAAATTTCGGTTTTCATTTAAGTTGTTGTGCCTCAACAACAATTCATCTTGAAATCAGATATCGGTCAAGAGTCTTGTTTGTATTCTTGAGTTCTAGGAAGACATAGATGGCTTGGATTTTAATCATTGTCTCTCTGGAATTTGTGGGTCAAAATAATTTAAATGCTAATTACCAGCATCAGTTGTGGTACACTTGGGTTGGGACGATTCGGTTTCTCAAGGTCTTATGTTGCTCCAGAAGAGCAGAAAATGTTACAAGCCTGAATCGAGATGATACAGAGTGTTTAATTCGAAATAAATCAACAATCTTTGATTTGTAGTTGAATTTCCTGATGATAAAAATTCGAAATTTTAGGCATTTGATGTGGCATCATTCTCGCAAGTGGAACCACTTAAGTTTTGGTTTCAAGTCCAATCAAATATGTTCTTAATTTATACCGAAGTGCAGTGCATCCGGTTTATGTGAATATTTTGAAATTTCATCTCTCCTCAGAGTCCATTTGAATTGAAAACTCATTAAAAGTAATGAATTCAAAATGATATCATTAATTACTTCTGCAGCTTAGTCCGAAAGCAGCTTCTGTTCATCACTCTCGAACTAAAGCTTCGCATTTAAAAGCCTACCTCTAGTTTGTCCCTAATTCAACTGAACGATGCATCGCTATTGACAGTCGATGATTGTAGTGATGAAGGTCGATGACGATGACGAAGGAAGGTGATGGTGATGGTGTAACTCAAATTGCACGACCAAATAAGACGATGACGTGAATTATGTTAAATTTATGCCACATGAATTGATTTATCTGACGTGATTGATTAATTGGTTACGGATGCCAAAAGAGAATTATGACGATGAGTTGTGCATGTCCTTGGACGGAATTTGTTTTTGTATTGCTGAACTTCAATCAAAACCAAGGGAACTATGTCTACAAATTGATGAGGTTCGATGATAGTTTTGGATGGGGCTGGTGACCCAGTTAGGTGAATGAGTGACATATTGCTTGAGAGTTGGAAGATGACAAATTCTAGGATCATCTTAAGTTAACAGCAGGCCAAGGAATTGGTTTGTAATGGACTTTAATTTCAGATTGAGGAATTGTGAGGTAAGACCTTTGAATAGCATCAATTTAACTAAGACGGTAGAGATGTTTGTAACTGGTTTTTGTGGTTGTTGATAATTTAATTGACATTAATTTGGTATTGTTGTTTGGAACTCTTGGTTTTAGTTAAATATCAATCATTCAACATCAAAAAAACAACACGAACAACAGATGCGGCGTGCTAAGACTCCAAAAACATTCTAGTTCTTCGCATCCAAGAAACGGATTTTTGAACATTGAGCAGATGAGGACAGGAATAAATAGGAAAAAACGGTGTACATTGGTCTAGACATTCTGAATGATGTTATGATTGGGGAAGACGGAGTGTTGTAATGTATTTCATATTCGCGTAGTACGGATAAGAACGAATCTCTTAACATCATGACCGCAGTTAGGCTCGAGGGTATACTGATGAGCAGATGTGTATTCTTAGAACCGAAAATGTCGTTTCAAAACGAGGAGATCGGAGAAGGACTGCCTCCGGAAGGTCTTGAGGTCCTGTTCTACTGCCACTCTCTTCAAGGTTGGAAATAAAGACTTTCTTGGAAGATTGGCTTTTAATCGTTTTGATGCTGTATGGATCGTAAAATTATTGGTTTATCTTTGAACGCTATTCTGCACTTTATGCAGTTATAGGTTTAAAGTGGTTGTGGATACAGGGTCTACACCCATTGTGGTACCGCATGAATCCAGGGAAAACTTCCTACTAGTAGAACCATATTGAGCTTTTTATAAAGCGATAAAAGCCTTTAATGCCTTTGTTAAGTAGTTCACACTAATTATCATAAAAATATTCAACCAGGTGCAGTTAGCGTTTAGGGAAAGATTAAAGCATATACACAAAATATGAGAGATTGTTACCTGCTCTTCTTTGTCCATGCAACTACTGCAGAATTCGTTTAAGGCTAAACAAAGTTGTATTGCATGTCTGCCTATAAGACATGGTGCAGTAAGAAAGAACACTTTGAGATCTTTTATACTCAAGTACCGGTCATATAAGTTTGTTGGCTGAGCATGTTGGTAAGTTATCACACCTTAAGAGCTTGTTATGATTAAGGCAGTTTCTTAAACCATTACCATTCTATTACCATTTCTCTCTCAGGTTAGAGAGGTATCACGGTTCTACTTTTAGCAAGTTCATCATCTCCTGTGTGGTCGCTGTGGCTCGGCACCAAACAAAGGTGAATATTAAATTGCTGCGCCCTCTCCTCTCCATACGAGATGATGGACAATCGAGGGCAGTTTGAAGTTGGTTGAGACCCCGTCAAGAGATTTTATTGCAGCCTGCCTGTTAGAGAAGATGCGGATATCAGAAGTTGATATCAAGTTTTCTCTTAGATAGGATAGAGCTTCTTTGATCGCCAACATTTCCGCTTGAAAGATGCTATAAGGGTTTGGGAGGTCTATGTACTTTGGTGTAGAACCAAAAGAGATCAGAATAATGGAATAACCAACATTTTTGTTGGTCCATTTAGACGGGTATTTGAATACTACATCTGTACCTACTGTACCTAGTTTACTGAAGATATCGAGGGGTTTCCGATGGAGAAAAGTGTCCAGCGCCACAGAAGATGTGTTTTTCAAAGCCTAGCTTATGCTAAGACAGTGAACTCTGTTTAATTGTTCAAAGTTTATGGCTTTGTCCAGTGGGGGCCAACCCGTATGTGAGTATGGGTCTGATGACTGAAGTCATATGTATCCAATTGCGTATGTGACTTTGAAAACCGAATTTGCTTTTTTTGCCTTTTTTCCAAGAGATAAGACTTGTCGTAGCTTTCCTTAATTTTTCTTGATAATTCGGTTTCCAGCTTCATTTTTGGTAAACACTAGTGGTACACCTTTTATTGATGGAGTTACAATTTCTGGAATTTTGTATTTCCATGTGAATAGGACGACATCTGTTTTTTGAGGTTTATTACCAGGTCCACAGTGATCAGCCTATCCTGTGAGCGTAAGTGCGTTTTGGAGAAGGTCCCTAAGGGTACTAGCATGTTTTCCTGTGACGGCGACGCGACAATGGAAATATTATCAGAATAAGCTATCATTTTTTAGCCTCGTTTCTCCAGAAATGCAAGCAGTGCGTTAACTCCTATGTTCCATAGAAGATGTACCCCTGCTGACAGACCTTCTCATAGAAAAAGCACCCATTTTTGAGTTGATGATCCTTCTTTTGAGCATAAGAATCAAATCGCAGAGTAAATTGTCACCACTCAGAGTCGTCATAGCAGAAGTGATACTGATGTATCAACAGTGTTTAAAATGCCTCTAGGAAAGCAACCATAGTATACTCTTTTTGTTCTAGGGAGTATTCGATAGTTCTTTCCAAAATGGATATGTAAGGCTGTTTCTACCGATTTCTTTTTTAAATTCTATAGCGTAAATAGATAGCTTATCTATCAACCGTTACAGAGTCCTAAGAATGAATGACTTTAGCAGGGACTGCACTGCTACGCTGGCTCCAAAGTAAGAAACAGCAACAAGTGATAAATAGGTGTCTTAACCTTGGTTTTGTTTAGTGTTGGTGTTTAGTTTCTTTATTCAAGACAACATTAACTTGGTCTTCAGCTAAGTGATCTATCTTCTGCGTTTCTATTTCATTGTCTTGTCTTATACTTTCTTTGACACTTAATTGAGAGCGGCGGAGAGGCAGGCCTTCTGGGGTGAACATGTTTTTTACGAACCGATCAAGTTTTATAACTTCATCTCAATTGCCGATAATTTACTCTCGTACTTTCTGTAGAGTCCCGTAGCTTAGTGGTTAGATGCGTTGGCTACTAAGCAGAACGTAGTGGGTTCGAGTCCTACTCGTGTTCATAGTTTTAATTTCATCTTTCACGGACACTGCCTCTTGCGAAGAACTGACAAAACTTCCGAGAGTATCAAACTGTCATGAAAAAGTGCCCATCAACTTCGCCGTTCGGAATCGGTCCCCTCAATTCTTCACACGCACCTAGAGAATTGTTGATTTTTTTTTTTTATAATAAACACACACTCAAGGGGTTTCTTATATCCTTATTATGCCATAGACACAGTGAGTGAGGAACGAGGGAAGGGATTGGAGAGGAGGTGCCGGTGTACATTGGTCTTAAATTCCTGAACACTGCAATGATCGGGAAAGACTGAGTGTGGAAGAGAGTTCCACATTCGCGTAGTACGGCTAAAGAACGATTCTCTATACTTGAGCGTACGACCGAAATTGGGCTCGAGGGTAAACTGGTGGGCATTCGCGCATAAATAAATAAATAAATAGGGTGGCGCGACTGTGAAGAGCCAAGGCCTAAGTGGCTTACTCTCATCAATAATTCTCTAGGTGCGTAAGAACGCCGGTTCCGAACGGCAAAGTTGAGAAGCACTTTTTCATGACAGATTGATACTCTTGGAAGTTTTGTCACTTCTTCGCAAGAGGCAGTGCCCGTGGAAGATGAAATAAAAACTATAGGCACGAGTAGGACTCGAACTCACGACGTTCTGCCTAGCAGCCAACGCACCTAACCACAAAGCCACAGACACTACATTCGCGCGGGTTTTACGGTTGAATTGTTTAAGGGGTGGAATGCAACTGGCTATTTCACTAGAGCAATTACCATAGATGTAACGATAAAACAAAGAGAGACACGAAACGTTACGACGGTGTTCCAATGAGGTGAATGAGTTAGTGATGTCCCTGTCAACAATCATTCTTACTGCTCTTTTTTGTATACCATCCAAGAGGCTTAAGTAAGTAGCTGGAGCACCACTCCAAAGATGGGAATTGTACTCAAGCTTTGGACGGATATAAGTCTTGTAGATAATAGCCAGATCAGACGGGGAGAAAAATTTCTTGCACCGTCTTAAGAAACCCAAACAATTTGCGGCATTTTTGGCGACATCGCGTATGTGTTCGGTCTACAAGAGGTGGTCAGTGTTGCACATACCGACAGTGGCAAGGAGAGTATATCTCGCTTCAACGATACCAGACAGCATTGGGTTTTCGAAGCATTAAACTCTACACGGTTTTTAATTCCCCATTGGGTACACTAAGGGTACTATCGTCAGCGAAACAATTTATTGGATTAAAAGTTACAAACAAGGAATCATTGATGAAAATTAGAAAGATGGTCGGAGGCCTGGGGCACACCAGCATTTATATTGTGGGTTTCAGACTTGAATCCGTCCAATACAACTTGTAATGAACGGTTCGAAAGAAAGTTTCTAATCCAACGAAGAAGGATTCATCGATACCGAAGGCACGCATTTTCGATAAAAGAGCAAGATGCCAGACTTTATCAAATGCCTTTGAAATATCAAGTGCAACAATCTTACTTTCTCCAAAACGATGTAAAGATTTGTTCCACTGTTCGGTGAGATAAACCATCAAATCACCAGTGGACCTGTTGCTGCGAAAGCCGTACTGCCGGTCATTAAGAAGCTTTCGGTTTTCGATATTTCTTGAGCTGATAGTTTATCAGCGTTTCCATGACCTTAGAAAGAAGAGACGTAAGTGAAATCGGACGATAATTGGAGGGAGATAGACTTGTGTCGTTCCGGACATGTATAGTTCCAGGAACTATGTCCTCTATCGGAGACATTTCCTTTCGTTCCATACTCCGAACTTAAACATGTTCATAGTTCCGACTGGACATGGTATGAAAGTGGAAAGAAAAAGAAAAAAACACATGTTGGCTGTTGAGCAGTTCATAGTTCCGACTGGATACGTATGATATGAAAGTGGAAAGAACACAACACATGTATAATGTAAAAAGTAACAAAATACAAACAAACCACCTTTTGTGAAACTCGTGCTATTGCTTGTAGGTATACACACACGAATGGAACGAATGAATAAGAAATACCAAATCAACCACCACCGTATAAGCATATAGGTAGTTGCAGATGGGTATATTATTGAAGTGTGTTTGTATTTATAATGTGATCTAGAACTAGAACGAAATGAACATTGAACGGTCTGATGTCTGATCTCTGATATCTGACCGGAACTATGAGTATCATAGTTCCGAAGGTTCGTAGTTCCTCTATGTTCGGAACTATGAGTATCATTGGCAATGTTATTAGTTCCTATGTTCCTAATACTTACATTTATTAACATTTAAATTGGTTGTTTTTTTTTTTTTTTTTAATCTACAGTTTTTCTTTTTACTTTCAAGTCATTAAAATAGCTTAAAAAAAAACAAACCAAGAAAAAAAACTCTTCATTTCGCTTATTAGTTCATTTGCATTTACAGAACCTTAACAGTTCCGCGGAACTAGTTCCGACTACCAAGAGAACCGTTCCATGTTCGTTCCGGTCTTGGAACTGTTTTGCGCAACTCTACTATGAGTGAAATGAGAAGGCAGATTCGTTAGCTAGGCAAGGATCGGCCCTTCACAATATTGGCAGTGAGAGTATTGCTCCTCTTGGAGTTGTGAAGGGCTATATCCTGACCAAATACACATCAGAAGCAAATCATAGTTGGAATAGTTTAACGAGTTGCGTTATATCTAGGAAAATCCGGCCCGCCTGTAACAAACCAAAATCAATCAATTCAATTTGCAAACCAAGGCATGACATAGCCAGGATCGTCTCAACCTGCACAGGGCATTAGCCTGTGGGGGAGCGGAAAAATTGGGTATGTTTAAGCGAAAAATAATTTTACCTTTAAATACTGCGGGAATGAAAATCCAGAACATCCATAAGTATCCATTTATTACTTTGTAGCTCACACGAAAACTGCAATATCTGCAGTCTAATCTAATGTCTAGATACTTTTCACACTGTCGATGCACTATTTTCAGGTGCATACGTATGGCTCGTATTGCATTTTCATTCCCACAGAATTCATTCATGATCATATATCATTTTTATTCCCACAGAATTATTATATTTTAAGTATAAATATTCTAGAAAATTAGAAATAAAATCACTTGTAATTCAGAAGTCAAACGTGTTTAATTTAATGATTGCTACCCCCCACCCGAGGTAAGGAGCTATTCAAATAAGAAACTCAAAGTCTAAACCAAAACAGGTTCCGACTATAAACAGGGTATACCACATAACTCTTTCTACTGTTAGCTGTGAGAACCAGGACGAAAAAGGAACAGTCCCACACTTTCTCTGCTAATGCCCGGCCTTGGCTAGGAAAAGAGCACTCCACTTAGGTAAAGAATTCTTCAACGGTATTGAGGAACTCTCAGAATTAATGATCAAAGACATGTTCTCCGACTTTGTCCAGATGTCCAGACTTTGAACACACAAAACCTATCGACAGGTATTCGAACTCCGATCCATCCAACTGACGACAGGAGGATATCTAAAGTTTTGGAAGTTAGACACATTCAAAGATGAATTTTCAAGGACGATCTTTACCACATGTGGCCGTTTCTTTCGACTCGCCATAGATTGTTATTTCTTCCCACGGTTTCAGTCCTGGCCATCTTTGTAGACGTTCCTTATCGCCGATGGGCAGTCCGAAGAGCTCACTACCTAGATACTCCTGATAGACATCAGAAGCGTCTTCTGTTTGAGTGATTACGATGGGGAGATGATGTGAGGAGTGTACTGGTAGTCTTATTGAATCAATATCGCCTTCGTGAAAGTCAATTCTGGCCAATCCAGCTACGAATAATGTCATTCCTTTTTTCAGACGAAAGCCCCGAGGGACAATCATTTGAGATGGGAATATTTTCTGGATCTCTTCTGTTGTCAAGAGGTTATGAATCTGCAAAAAAGACGATGAGTTGTTATCGTATGAAGAAGAAAGCTCTGTCAACCTGTTCGGGCTGCATTACACCAGGCGTGTCGAAGCACCAATGGCACATTCTGAATTCTTAGCTTTTTTCGTTGATCGTTTCAATTGGCTGGGAGCCAGCTGACATTGAAAATGAATCGGCAGGATCTTTCCTATAGATTACCGTCCGTCCTGAAAATAAAAAAGGTTTAAAAAAAGTGTCATCATTAAAAAAAAAAAAAAAAAACTAACCAATCTGGCCGATATGTGTGGCGTCCTTGATGTTTCCAGTTTCGTTTGCTTGATCGCGTCGGAGTTTGTCTTCAGCAGCACGCTGAGTGCGCTCGGAGAAAAGTATGCGAAAGCTATGATAGACTCTGAAGTCCGAGGGAAGTTGTATTAGGAATTTGAGCTTTTGCAATGTCTTTCTCGGCCATGGAAATGTTGTTTCTTCCTTAACAAGGTCTATAGCATCAAGCTTAGGGAGGAAATATAAATACAAACGTGTTCTTGAAGCAGTCAGAGGCTTAGCTTGCAATAATCAGAATTCAATTAATGACGAACAAAGATTCAAATATCCAGCTGAATCTCTTGGTAAGAGGTGGAAAGTGGCGTCCTAACAGGTGTAGATTTGGAGTTCATTTAATGGAACATTCCCGTTCATTTAATCGGAAATTGAATGATGCCGCCCTGTGGAACAGAATACTCGGAGTAATGGTCAGGTCTGAAAAGAAGAAATAGGTTAACTAAGAAAGTTGTTTCTGCGCGGCGTTTGTTTACATTTTCTCTGACGACTTGTTTGGCAGGAAGGGAGTTCTCTTCTACAATCATTGATTCAACGTTGGACATTTTCATTTGGATTTAATATTTTTCATTCCTTTTATTGAAATTATTTATAGAAATTTGTCACGAAGGCCGGTCTCAAAATTCCTCGGCCAATTTATTTTGTCAGACTATAAATAATAAAACCAAACAATACGAACTTAGGTAAAAACAACTGTTTCGGTGAAATTCTGAAGATGGCGCCACCATCGCCTGCCATCTTAGGACTTCTTCCCAAATATGCATACAAAGTATTATGATTTGTATATCTATTACTGGTATTATCAAGATTGAAGATTTCAATTTGCTCATCTCCATCAAACGTTTTGCTCAATGCAAGCTTATGCAAAACAAAAGCTTTCTCTGCTCATTAGTAGGTGGCGCTAGGTCGAAGTCAATGGGGACAGAAAAGATCAGAGATCGGATTCGTTGGTCGGAGTTTGGGATGAGTTGTCTATTCCGAGTTTTGACCGATGTCGGCATGGGCTTACTGCAGGGTACAGAAAAACTCGCTCGCGAGCGCTCTTTTTAGCTCTTTTAGCTCTCAGCTCGCGAGCCGGAGCTCCTTTTTCAATATTTTTGG
>CAKKXW010001304.1:0-13222 GCA_920937365.1 Sphaerophoria rueppellii | reverse complement strand
ATTTTCAAAAAAAAATTCAATAAATCAAGAATAAGGTTTGAATTTGTTCGGCATTTAAATTTTTGGAATGAAATGTATATACGAGGTACATTTCCAAATTTTAATTTTTTTAATAAATTCTAACTATTTTTATATTTTTTTTTTTTTGTTTTGAGTTAAGTGTAAGCTGTAAGTAAGAGTGCAATCAGAATTGCTTAAAGTATATCTCTTATTTTAACACTACCTTTTGCAATTTAAGTAATCATAAATATTTAGTTTAAGCATACAAGAGCAAGTTCGTACGACCCAGTCGTGCACATTTTTTTACGTGAGTTTGTTGGTTTATTCATGCTATGAACTGCAGGAAGTCAGCTTGAAAAAAAAAAAATAAAAACAAATCTTAGATAAGAAAAACAGTCATTTTAGTAATTTAAAACTAAAACCCCAGTCTGCGGAAAAATTCCTAGTGAGCTAGATTTTCGTGTAAACGGTGCTGTTATGGTTAAGGACAAATTACGCTTTGAAATTATGTAAAAAAAGAAAATGCTCAAACACTTTTCTCTAGAAATAAATTTTAAGAAACAATAATGAAATTGCTGAAGTACACCCCAAAGCAACTGTCGATCTGCCATCTGTTATCGATCCCGCTATAGAAAATAATAATTTAACCTAAGACCCCTGAATCTCAAACTGAGATTTTGCAAGCTGAAACTTCTAAAAAAACGCTTTTGTCAATACCCAAGCCTAAGTCAATATTTGTTACTCGGTATATAAATATCCCTTGTTAAGGATAAGGATCCATCGTCTCTGGTAGAAAGAAATTGGTTCTCAACTCTATTGCTCCAAAAAACTTATCAGGCTCTCCTTCTATTACCAAAACGTAAAAGGACTTCGTAGTAAGACTACTACAGCTTTTAAAAATTCTCAAACATTTTCTTATGATCTTATTGCATCTACCAAAACGTGGCTTACCGCCTCAATATTGGACGCTGAACTTTTTGACAAAGATTTCATTGCTTATCGAAAAGATCGTCATGTAAATGAATTGAATTCAGTTAGTGGTTGCTGTTCGTAATAGCTTGTACTCGTCCCCAATTTGTATTCCTTTCGTTCTCAACTTAGAATGTATATGCATTAAATTAAATTTACAAACAAAGAATTTTTTTATTATTAACGTTTATATTCCACCTAAAAGTCCTATTTCTGTCTTCACTGAACTATCTTCAGTTCTTGACTATATCATTAGCTGTTTAGGCATTGAGAGTGAGATAATCTTGTTGGGTGATTTTAATCTTCCTAACATCCTTCTGAGGATGATTCCCATTTAGAAGCTTCTCCAAGTTCTTCTCAAATGGAGCTCCAAATATTAGATAGTATAATCTCAGCGGATTTACAACAAGTAAGCTCTATTCAAAATGAATTGAATCGGTCACTTGAATTGGTTTTCTCATCTAATACGGCCTGTACATTGGTGGTTGAATTGGCTTCTGCAATATTCTAATATTGATAGTTATCACCCTCCTTAGATATTATTCTTGACTTGCGTGGTCATTTCCTAGAAAATAGTTATTCCCATAACTGCTCATATGAATACGACTTTCGTAGAGCCAATTTTGAACAGCTTTCGGACAGTCTATTAAATTATGGTATTGAAAACTTACCATCTTCACATAACATTGACGAAACTATCTCTAGTTTCTATTCTGTACTCATGAGATGTATAAACGAAACTGCACCTAAGAAAAAAATCAGTCAAGCCAACACCTCTTGTCATCCTTGGTACACAAAAGAGTTAAAAATCCTTCGTAATAAGAGGGCGTGGAAAAATTATATTAGATATATGTCCTTAAAAGTGTTTTGTACATCTTTTTTCGAAGAGTTTAAAAGATTGTCAGATAGATAGATAGATAGATAACTTCTTTATTAACAAAAAAATTAACGGCTTATTCTGCCGTCTGCCTGATATGACATTTCATTTGGTGTTATAAAGAAAAAAATTAAATAAAATAAGTAAAAGATTTTTTTTTTCTAATACGAAATTAAAGTGTGTACAAACTCAAAAAAGCATAAAGTAACTCAAACTTAGATTTTCACAATTCAATTAAGAAATTTAACAATTTTAATATGATTTGAAACGCAAGAGGATACCAATTTTGAAATGATTTGAAACAAAAATATAATTATACGTTAAACGTTTTCAATTTTAAAGTGATTTGAAACACAAAAGATATCAATAGTTTTTAGTTAGTTTTAGTTTTAAGTTACATAACTATTTGGATATGCTAAAGCGTGTTTGCAGTACTTATAAAGGGTAGACCATCCTAGCGCTCCATTGAGTATTGCATTGAGTCGATCTAGGGTGAGATGACTTGATTTAAAGTACAATCGTCTGATTTCCTGCAGTATTGGACAGATCGCAGTAAAATGGATTGTATCTTCACTCTCTCTTCTATTGCAAAGATCGCAAATTTGTGGCAAGTCAGCAAGTCAGGAGGAGCCTAAAGTTTAAATTTAACAGTTCGACACGAGCTCTGCATATGTAGCTTATAGCTTCGGCCGAAAATTCAGTAGAGAAATAATTCGTTTCCGAGGGCAACTGGTGATTGAGGTTTTTATATATATTTCTAGATGTTGTTTCGTTTGCTTTAGATAGATGCTGGGTGTAAATTTTATCATTTATCAACGTTTGTTTCACTCACAGGAAGATTAGTTGCGTGGGCTAGAGCTAACTTGTTCCAATCCTTGAATGGTGAAGCCCTCGTTTGCAACAATCTTACCATGATTGATTTATGAAGACTCCTTCCGCTTCTTCTCATCACTCTTATTTATTTAGTCGGAGTTTGATTTCAGATTTTCAATGTAAAGAGGTGATAATCCAGATTCAACGTAGATAGCATAATTTGGCGTTGAATTGGGCAAGTTAAATAAGCGCTTGAAGAAATATCTTTGTACTGCTTCGAACGCCTCTATATAAGTATATCCAAAAACCGGGGTACCATAGCACATGCATGTATTCAAAGTCGCGCGAAACACACGGTATTTTGACACCAGATCAATTTCTTGGTTCGCAAAGAACTTGGGCCACATTATGCTCCAAGCCAATTTAGCCTCATTACTTTTATTCTTAACATGATTTGCGAAGTTAAGTTGTGTGTGATTAAAACTCCCAGGTACTTAAATTCCTGCACCACTTCAATAGCAATTTTATTAAGTAGCCAATTCTCTTCGGGGAGCCTTCTTCTTTGACGAGTCTCAAATATCATCACCTTAGTTTGGCTAGTATTGACAACTAACCCCCATTTCTTGCAGAATGTTTTTAACCTGTTAATTTGAAGCTGTAGCATAGAATAAAACTTTTACTTGTATGTCGGCAAAAGATATTCCTCCTGGAAGAACATCGGAAATATCATCAATAAATAAAGCGAAGAGGGCTTTAAATGCAGCCTTGTGGGACACCTGCTGTCGTTTCAAACCAATCTGAGAGATGCGACCCATCCCATACCGAAGCAGTCGACGAGGTAAGGAGGCTGAAGTATAGCTGCAAGAATTTCCAAGAGATTCCAAGCATTGAAAGCTTGTACAACAATGCTTGTCTATTCACCTTGTCAAATGCAGCTTTGAAGTCAACGGAACGAGCGTATATTTTTTTCTTGTTATCAATACTTTTCTTGGCAATAATTGTTAACGCAAATATATGGTCCAGCATTGAGTAACCCGTTCGAAAACCGGCTTGGAACATACTGAGAAGGTTTTTGTCCTCAATCCAATTAGTCAGCCGTTAGTAGAGTATTGAAGTGAAGATCTTCCTTAATGAGCTAAGAATAGATATGCCTCTATAGTTCTCTGGCTGGTTCACATTTCCACTCTTATAAATTGCGAAAATAACTGTTTTGTTTAGATTGTTTGGAACATGAGACTCATCATATAATCGGTTGAAGTAACGAAGAAGATAATTTTTCAATTGCTCAGTACCATTTTTGTAAAATTTTACTGGAATTCTATCGATACCAGGTGCTTTATTATTTTCCATTTTTTGTAAAGATTGTCATATGATCTTTATAATGATTATATTGTTACTATGGGTGATTCCTTGAAACAAGACCCTAAGCTTTTTTGGAATTTCGTACACTTTAGGAGAAAATGTGATGTTAATCCAGTCAATCTCACTTACAATGTAATTCTGAGCTCTACTTCTGAGACCTGCGATGCATTTGCCAATGATTTCAGTTAAACTTTCGTAACTGATTTTTTCAATTATTTGAAAAATAGTAAACTAGTCACGTTTAATAATGCCCCGATCGAGATTGATCAAGTCCTAAGATTTTATACCCTTCTAAAAGAAGCCTATTCTTCTGGTCCTGACGGTATTCCTCCCATATTATTTAAAAAATGCAATACAGTTTTAGATAAACCTCTTAGTAATTTATTTCAACTATCTTTGTGACTTGGAAAATTCCCTTGTGCCTGGAAGATTCCTTACATCACGCCTGTTATTAAAAAGGGAGATAAGTCACATATTGTTAACTTTAGGCCTATTTCTAAGCTTTCTTGTATCCCTAAACTATTTGAACAAATAGTCTGTGACAGTTTATCCTTTTACTGTAAAAAAATCATATGCAGTGAGCAACATATTTGGCTTTATGCAAAGGAGATCAACTGTCACAAACCTTCTTGCCTTTACGCATAATTGTCTGAACAGTTTAGAATATGCACTGGAAACTGAATGTGTATACACTGATTTTTCAAAAGCTTTTATCAACTGTCTCCCTCAGTTATCAAGTTGAAACTACAGTTATTAGGCTTTCCCCCTGGGCTGGTTTCATATAGACAAAGTTCCAGGGTTGAAAGAGATCACCGGCTACATTTCACCCTTAGTTGATTTAAAAAGGAACTTTTCTATTTTTATAGCCTAATGTCCTAATGGCAAACATGAAGTAATTCATTGAAAGCACAGGCTGGTTCGTTAATGAAGCGGTCTATACTAACCAATAGCCTACAAATATCGATTTTTAAGACATTCAGTTCTGTAAATCACTTCTCATTTGTTTTAATAGAAACACTGAGTTCGGTTTTTGTAAATACACTTTTTATTTATTCGATTCTTACTTGTCACGACCGATGCTAAATTCAGACTGACTGTAACAGAAATTCTAAAGCTGGCAGCCACCTTGATACGTATACAGATTTTTTTTGTTTTGTTCTTATTTCTTTCTTTTTCTTATTGCTTACAGGTGTTATCTTATTCTTATAAGGGGATCACAATGGACTAATAGGCCCCCGTGTACGCAACAGCTCAGTGCTGTGCACACCCCTACTTACCTAACCTAATCTTACCTACATGCATATGGCATAAATCTATCTACGCATATATATTACATAAATATTCTAGAAATTCAAGTTTCCATCGTTATTGTGTGTATTTTTTTTTTTTTGTAATTAATAACATCAGATGTTTCACCCAACAAATGACCTTATAGAGTGTCCTTTTTTTACCCTATCTAGGTATGGGACAAATATTGTATCTATTTATAAAAACAAAACTGAGGTTTTAATTTTAACAAGATTAAAAAGTGGTTTTCGCGATGAAATGGAATATCCGTTTACGATGTAGAAGATAAGTAGATGTAAACGAATAAAATATGCCTCTCTTTTGGCTAATTAATGATTACGACAGACTTTTGCTTTTCGCCAGAATAATGCTAAGTAAATTAGCATTTATTTTCAGGTAAAATTCCCAATGAAACGATTATATTTTTGGAAAAGGAACAAATATAAATAAAAAAATGCAATTCAATTAATATCTCAATTTCATTTCTCGGGCATCAATCGAAAATTTTAATCTTATTCCACCTTTAACGCAAGAATCAATATTTTTGCATCATCCTTTCCTGGCATTCAACAAAAATAATAAAATAAATTCTGTATCAACCATGCCATGAAGTTTATGTTTTTTTTACATTTAATTAAAATCCAATCATCAATTTATCGGCAACGAGTCAAAAACGACCCATTCATCGTCGAAAAAGAGGAGAAGTCCTTCTTAAGAGCAAAATTGAATTAAAAAAATTATCTTTTTAAATGTTGATATAGTTGATATTCCTGAGTTTCGAAAACCAACTCAATTTCATCCGTTTCTGTTTCGTATTATTTCATTCAAAGGTACCTAAAGAATCCCGTTTTGCCTTGCCCTCAAGTTATTTTTATCAAGTCAGTTTACAGATTGCACTGACAACTTTTTCATTAATAAAATAAAATCATTGGATTCTTTTTTTCTCATTTCAGATTACCTTGTTGCGGATAATTCACGTTCAAGTGAAAACCAATCAAAGTCAATTGCTTCGAGTGACTCACAAAGTCAACAAGGGTAAGTCTTATGGTGCTATTTCATATCTACATGAATTTGTACCTTCATACAAAAGGAATATAAATGTACTTAATTAAAATCATGTACGCCGAGTTATAAAAATAATCCATTTCATTTTTTATTCAATCTCAATAAATGAATTTGCTGTTGCTTCTTCGACAAAGAGCGTTAAAAGATGAATATTGACTTTGCCCCATTAGAGAAGGGACATCCCTGTATTTGCTGTTCTCATATTTTAATCAAAGAATAAAACATTTTTGAATTTTATACTGAACTTGTGTTCTTTGAAAGAATTTTCCGAATTTTCCTTTCCGATAAGAGTTTTATTAAAAGGGTGTAACGAGGAGAGCGGCCACCTCCATTAAAGTAAAGTTAACAAGTAAAAGCACAAACCAACTCAAATTAATCAAACAGTTAATCTAAAAAAAGAAAAGAATAACAAGACAAAATGACATCCAGCAAAAGTCATAAAATATTTTCTATGATCCGCTTTCCTATCAATTATATTCAATTAAGTGATGAGCCAGACATGTAACTTATCCTGCTCAGAATTCGACGAGACTATAACTTCATTTTTATCCTTGATCAATAAGAATTATAAAAAGGCAACAAAAAGTTCAAGGAAAAGACGAATAATAGTCTCGTAAATCCTACCCACCAGCCGCTGAAGTGGAAGTGTGCAATATGGAATGAACTGAATGTTGCAATCATTCTTGAAACGGGTGCGTCTATTCCTCGCCATGAAGTTTCCTTTTATAATTGTTACCTCAACAAATTCAACAATACCTACTCGAGTTCGGTATTTTGTTCTCAGAAAGAGCTTATCTTTTCAATTTTTACCTATTTGCTATTTTCTTCAAAGTAGGTACAGGCAAAGCTAGCTGTCCTCCTTCTAACTATAATGTCTTCATTTTCTTTTGTTAAACTCATTTCTTTTCTTATTTGGTTCGATCACGGTTGAAAAAGTAGAAAAAACGTATGTTACTAACGTAACGTACAAATGTATAACATTAAAGTGTGTTCTGTGTTATAGACACTGCGGTTGCAATTTACCCGCATGCCACCTTTCATTTCGAACAGTGTCGTTATAGTTATTGAAACATCACAGCTTTTAATCCCTTCATAAATTCAAACAAGTCATATTTCTAGGTGGGATTTTTTCCTGTTTCTGGATTTTTAATTTTGTCAAGGATTTTGCATGTTTATGACTTTATAGTTCATAGCTTAAAATTCCCATCCACCTAAGAAAACAAAAATTACATATAACAACTCTGTCATTGGATTGAGTATTTTTCAGATCCAGCCTTTTATTTGTAATCCGAATGAGAAAATACAGACGTTTATGGAAGATTGCAAGGATACACTACATTCGATTGAAGTTGTTATTTTCGTGGCATTAAACTTAACTTACGCTCCGTTTGTTGCGGGACACTGGCAGTAACGACAATCGTGTAAAGGGTTTTAGTTGGTCAGGAAAAATATTTTTTGATTGCTTTTATTTTGGAAGTAAGTAATTTTTAGAAATTATTATTTTCCTTCGATTTTCTTTCAAGAAAGTTATATTTCTCGAAGCAATTTTTCATGGTTTTAATTTCAATCTACTCTTTGTCGCACATGGACAAACCGAGATACAGATACACTCTGTAAGAATTAAAAATATTTGTCGTTAGCAATTTTTAAATTACTAAATGTCACGTTTATGTGTAAAATATCATTTAGTTCAAATCTTCCCTTTTGCCAAATGGATACAGGTTACAGGATGGAACAGGAATTGTTGCTGGTGCTTGTATATTTAGTTTGATGCTAGTTGAAAGAAAATAAAGATTTTGCAGCGATAAGAGAACTTTTAATTAAATTTCTTTTGTTTTCTGGTGTTACAATCGATTTCATGTTTTTAAACAAGCAGTCCAGTGAAACTATCTTTTATGAAATACTGGTCTCGTATCACACAAAAATGAATTGTTGAAAATAATGGTTAGCTAGCCACTACGAACTTTCTAAATAATTTTCAAATGCCTTAGTTGCTAGTTCAACATTTTTAATGAATGAATGATTGAGACTATAACCACTATTGCTATGGCTAAGTAGAAAAAATAAATTAAAATCTACACGATCTAGTTGCAAGTCTCTCTGGGACTGGGTCTCAAAAACGACGAGGGAAAATATACTAAGAGGTTACAATGCAATGAATCAATAACATTGAGAAACTTGCTAAAACATCATAAAACATTCTCTTAAAACTTAACAAAAAGACCAAGGCTAGTTTATTTACATTTTTAACAAAGTTACAGTACTTCGTAAAATCTCATCCGAACGGATCTGAGTTTAGAAAGTAAGCTTTTGAAATGGAAAACATTTCTTTCGGAAGGCAAATTTTGTTACAAAAGGTGTAAACATTATTTATGACAAATTAAAAAATAAATATATAGAGTGTCGCGCCAGCTCTTGAAGAGCCAACGCCTAAGTAGCTTACTCTCATCAACAGTTCTCTGGGTGCGTGTGAAGAACTGACAATGACGCCGATTCCTAACGGCAAAGTTGAGAAGCACTTTTTCATGACAGATTGATACTCTTGGAAGTTTCGTCAGTTCTTCGCAAGAGGCAGTGCCCGTGAAAGATGAAATAAAAACTATGGGCACAGCCAACGCACCTAACCACTAAGCTACGGACACTACAATTATGACAAATTGGGTTTTTCAAAAACGGCGAACCAAATGGTCAATTTCATAAATTGTATTTTTAAATATTGAAAACAGTTTTTGAAAAAAAAAGCATGAAGAAAAAATATGTTCACGACTCAGTGGTACGAACTTGCTACTGTATTTAAAATTAAAACTCATTAAAAACATTAAAAAATAAAAACATGTAATTAAAATGTATAAATAACAATTTAAACTGAAATATCTACCTCAAAAATAGATTCAATCTGAAAAAAAATTGATGTCATAAGATTTTTGTAAGAAATTGATGATTTTTAAAATTAAAAAAAAAAATCTTGGAGTGGTTTTAATTAATTTTTTATGTATAAAATCTTTCAAAAATGTCTTAAAATTAATTTGGGCATGCAGTATTCATATGTAAATAAACGAAACACAGGATTTTGAAAAAATAAAATGTTAATTTATTTTTTTTAAATACAAAACAGTTTTTGAAATTTGTTTGAAAACGAAATATTATTTGAACAATATATGCGTACTTTCAGGAAAAAAAATACGCTGATCTAACATTTATTTTTCGAGAAAACCTTATAAAAAAAATGGTTCTATATAAGGTAATTTTTTGAGCAATACAAACATATTTTTTTTTACATAAAATACATCAGTGTTTTGAAAAAAAAAAAACAATTTCGAGTAAGTTTAAAAAAAAAAATCGTTGGAGCCGTTTTTGAGAAAATTGAAACTTTTCGTTTTTGACCAAAAAAATTGTATGGTGGCTATCTTACATTTTGATTTTAAAAATAAAAAAATTAAAATAAAACGACCCACGTGAATTCGCTCAAGTCTCTAATTTTCAAATTTGAAGTCAATCGTCTGCGTTTACAGACAGACAGACGGACGGAATCGCCGAACCCACTTTTTTGACTTCTCTATCATCGTATTGTCGTATTTTTTATACGAATTTCTATATTTGCCATATATTCTAATGCTTAAACATTTCCTACTTAAAAAGAAAAGTATGTGCTATGCTAGAACTTAATACTCAGAATCTAAGGCGCTGAATGCCTGAATAACCTGGATGAAAGAAGGTGAAGGTTAACATCTCAACTTACCATCTGTTAATAGACTCTAAGGCAATTTACGACGGTATATAGACAGGGTTGAAAAGAGGCTGGTTTGACTGTCTCCCAGCGGCGGATTTAGAATTTCAATCTGGGGGGGGGGGTTGGATTGAAAAAATTCTAATAAAAATTGAAATTAAATCTTGTCTATGCAATTTATATGTAAAACGGCCCATTCACAGTACCCTTGTGTACACGAAAGAAAATATGAAGTGTGTGTGCAACATGCCCACATAGACATCACACCGACCGTGACACACACACATCAAAAAGATTTGATTTTAAAGGCTGAACTTCTTCGAAACACAAAGTGTAAAAAGTACGAAAAAGTGGGTGTATTCCTTTTGAGAAATTTGTGCACAGTGAAAGCTTGGTCATGGTCGAGTTTTTTTCACGCTCACTTTAAAAAAAGAAAAGGCGATATGCATTTGTAGTAGCAGTACAGCCCATAAATTCCACTGCATTGTACTTTTTGGCACTTAGTGTTTCCATGTAGTTCAGCCTTGACTCACACGGTTTCGCACACCAAAAATGTTGAGCACGCCAGCCCACATGATGTGAAGAAACCACAACAAACAGGAAGATGCAACGTTATTGCTGAATCTGTCAAGGATTATTACAGAATTGCATTTTACAACCCATTCTTCGATACATATATTATTGATCTTCGAAGTCGTCTCACAAAACACAAAAATGTTGGTACCTTCTTCCCGAAAAATTATTTCGATGTTGATAAGTGCAAGGGATAATACGAGTTTTATGCAACGGTTCTTGACTGTTCTGAATATGGGTTCGTATCAGAAGTCAAGATGTGGAGAAGGCGAGTTGGAGATCGAAAGATGAAGAATGTATTTGAAGCACTTGATGTAGATATAATTTTCATACGTTTATAAGCTTACATGTCGATTTGTTTTCAGTTGGTTAATCATGATGCTTTTCCAAACGTGACTACAATACTTCGCATTTTATCAGTTACAACTGCGACGCCAGAACGTTCATTTTCTGCATTCAAAAGGCTCAAAACATATTTGCAAAGTACAATTGGCCCAGAACGGTTAAATGGGCATGCATCATTGAATATACAGTACGATATTCCACTTACTCTAAAAGTCTAAATAAAATACTTAACGATTTTTTCAAAAAACCTCGCAGATTGTAAAAGGTGGTAAATTGTGATGATATAATAGGATTCCTATTCGACATCGATACTATTATATTGTATGTAAAATTCAAATTTAATTTAATAGGTGGCATAATGAAATAAGGACAATCGAAGGACTTGTTGGTTCCGTCTGCAGAAAACGTTTGGCGGAAGACATGTTTTAAATGTAGCTGCGTTAAGCTTTTCCCTTCCTTTCTTTTATGGACTTAAAATCAATGAATTTTGATCTCAAATGAATCCAAATCCAGTAACAAAGGGTCACTCAAAAAGGACAAAAAATAGTTGATTGACAGCGAAAACTCCAAAGAGAGAATCCCTATGGACAAAATCTCCATGCCAAAATCTCCAAAACAAATATGTTCAAGTAGTGAATCATGCGATTAAATCGCGCGAGTAATTCATTTTAAATGCAATGCATTTTATTCAAAATAAATAAAAAGATCAATTCAAATGAATTTTGTTTAGAGAAACGGTGTAAGTAGACGTACCTGAATATTGGAGATTTGGAGATTTGGAGATTTGAAGGAGATTTTGGCAAAAAGTATTTTTTCTTTGGGGGATTTTTTCCATGGGGATTTTGTCGTGGAGATATTGGCAAGTTGGATTTTTTTTGAGATTTTGTCCCACGGTGATTTTGTCTTTTGGGGATTTCGTACGACTCCCGAAACAGTTTTTTTTTTCAAATATTTTTTAAAAAGTTTAAATCACTTTCCTAATGCATGAAGTCAACTTAAGCCACTTTGCCTTATTTTTATATATAGAGTTTATATATAGAGTTTCTGCATACCATCCTGGCTAAAGCCAAGAGTACCCATCTTTAAGAAAAGATTGGGCTCTATGTGTCCCTAACCCTAGATGGAGGAGAAAACAATTATATTAGTTATAAAAACTTTAGAAAAACACATAAGTCATTGTCCACGATTGTTCAATTATTTGCACTAAGTTATAACACTTTTTATAAACTCACACAGCTTTTTCTTAAAATTGTTTATATTATTTTCACTTTTTACACTGTTCGGCAGATTATTAAAATAGATTATTCCATCATAAAAAATGGAGCTTTGAGTTCTACTTAGCCTACACCGCTCTGGTCTTTAATTAGAGCCATTTCTCAAACCATATGGTTGGATTGACGAAACCTCCACTAACCCATTCATCAAATAATCCGGCAACATTCGATTTCGCATTTTAAATATAAAAATCATTGCATCAAAAGCCAATTTTTGTTTTACATTCATCCAACTCAAGCACCCAAGCAAAACATGGATTGGTGTAGATATACACATTCAACTTTAAAATTGTTCTCATGCACTTATTTTGGAGTCTTTGAAGTCTTACTTTCACATCTTCATTTGAACCATAAAGTAATGTAGAACAGTAATTAAAATGAGGCAAAATTAATGCGTTATGAATTAGGACAGAAGCATCAAATGTCAGTTGTCTTCGTATTCTACTTAGAAAATAAATTTTCCTTGAAATTTTCGCACATATATTATTGGCGTGTTCCTTAAAATTCAATTTATTATCTATTATGCACCCTAAATATTTGATACTCTCCACACAATTAAGGGACACATCATCCATTCTAACATCAATGTCATCACTCATATTAAACTTCATAAATTTGGTTTTATTAACATTCACCTTCAGCTTGTTCATCTTCAACCACTCATCAACTCTTCTCAAATCATCGTTCAGTTTTTGACACATATCAACACTATTAACACCACTTATATAAATCAAGCTATCGTCCGCAAAAAGTTTAATACTACAATATTTCAGACATTCCTTGAAGTCATTTATATACAATAAAAACAAAAAAACCCCCAGGACAGAGCCTTGAGGAACACCCAAATTGTTCACTATTGAATTTGATAGTTCTCCATTCACTCTTGTTCTCTGTTTTCTATTGCTTAAATAAGACTCAAACCATTTCAAC
>CAKKXW010001303.1:0-11433 GCA_920937365.1 Sphaerophoria rueppellii | reverse complement strand
CCCCACTACATTGCCGTATCGAATACAAACCGAGTAATTGTTTCAGACTCAAATAATCATAGAATTCAGGTTGGTATTGAATATGCATAGATACTACTTCGACGAACGACATGATATATGTACCTCTAAATTTCCAATTTGCAAATTTAGATATTCGATGTCAATGGTAAGGTTCTATCAACTTTCGGCGGAGAGGGCTCAGACGATGGACAATTTAAATTCCCGAGGTAAGATATTGATTCTGTTCGTCTTAACGAATTCGTTGCTTCGGTAGAATGTAACTGCGAAATTGAAATAAAATTATAATTTTAATAATAATAAATAATTATCTTTCTTCAGGGGTGTGGCCGTCGATGACCAGGGATACATATTCGTCGCCGATTCTGGAAATAATCGAATCCAAATCTTCAATCCCGATGGAAGTTACTTGAAAGCTTTTGGGTCTTGGGGTTCGGGCGACTGTGAATTCAAAGGACTTGAAGGGGTTGCTATTATGTCAAATGGAAATATTTTGGTTTGCGATCGCGAGAATCACCGTATTCAAGTTTTCTAAACAAAACACACAGTGATCTTGTTATTAAAATATGTTTATGTTTTACTTTTGTTTTATTTCCAACAATTTGTTAAAGAAAAAATCAAATTAATATCGATGTTAATGTATCTATCTTGTTACTTATTTATTTTTGTTCTTACCATCTAATTTTGTTCGCCAATCATAGAGATTCTGCTTACAAGTAAAAATTATACTTATTTACGAAACATATTGTAAATCTCCAATGTTTGTTCCTTCTACTTAAACTATCACATTCTTTCCCATAATGAAAGATTGATGAATCCGTAAATTGAAACGAAAATGTATCAACATCTTCCTGTCTTTGCCTTTTAAAAGCATTGAGTGTATATTTTTCAATTCATTGAAAATTTTACCATCTCATTTGCTTTAAATGTAGCTTTTCTGCCGGTTAAATATTCAGTTCAGTTTTATTTCTCTTTCTGGACAATTCTTAATAAATACAATTTGAAATTAATGCAAGAGGCCATGTTTTTTTTTGTTTGAAATATGAATGAATTTTGAAGTTAAAGGGAATGTTTTCAAACAATATTAAAATTGTAAGTTCTGTTAATTACACACAGGTTTCAAGTTCAAAATTAAACTATAAAATGAAATATAAAACACTAAATTTTGTTAATAATGTTAAATTTAATAAACAATTATTTGTAATACATTGGTAAATAAAGTTGAAAAAAGAGAATAATTGTTTATTTTTTGGTTATTTACATACTGCTTCATGCATCTGTGCATCAGCTTCAGTTGAAAAAAAAAACTTATTTTGCAATGTATTGGGTACTTCACATTGAAAAGTTATAAGCTAATAAATTCACTCAATATTTTGTAATTGCACATAAGGTTGTGATGGCAAATTTGGATGCCATCAGTTACATTAAGCGCCACCTATCAAAGCCGCGCGGGGCTTCTGAACGATGTAATACAGTGCCTTGCATAAGTATAACCGCACCCGGAAAAATGCATTTAAAGGAAAACCTACAATAGGAGTGACTCCTTACTATTTTTTTATTGAATTGCACTGATCAAGCAAGTTGATAAGAAAATAAAGTACCGTTATTTCCTCTCCTGGTGTTTAAAAATGAAAAACAGATTTTAATGTATTGCAAAAATATAACCGAATTTATTGTTTTCTGTTTTTCCTTCTTTTAAGTTCATTTTTAACAAAAAATTAATATGCAATTTTGTTGCGTCTATTTTCCACCAATCTTAGAATTCTTTTTGGCACACTATTAACTAGATTTTTCAATATGGAGTCATCTAAAGAGTTCCATTCAGTCACAACTGCCTCTCGCAGCTACATTTTGCGAGTTAAAATTCCCCAAAGATTTTCGATGGGGTTGCAATCTGGAGAATGTGACGGCCACTCCATCAAATTAATGTTTTTCGATTCGAACCATTCCAAACTTTGACGACTTACATGAATTTGGGGCATTATCTTGTTGGAAGACATGCTCAACTCGGCGAAATAGTCTTAAATAAGGTACCAAATTCTCCTCAAGGGCTGAAGTGTAGTCAGAACTGTTCATTCTGGTAGAGGTGAAGGCAAGTGCAACCTTACCACGCTCGCAGAAGGCCCCCCAAACCATACAGCTGCCACTACCAAAGTTCCTCTTGGAAAAAAACTTTTTCTCTTTCCTCAAATCGTGCCAATATTCGCTAAAACCATCTGGTCCATCGAGATTAAACTTTTTTTCATCACTAAAAATAACCTAATAAAAAACATTCATTCCAGTATGCCATTTGGAATAACGAGATTTTAGTGTAGATTAATAGAAAGTCACTTACGGTTTTCCAATCCCGATTTATGTTTTGGCAGACAAATTCCAATCTTTTTGTTTGTGGGCTGCTGTTAAATTTGGAGCTGGCACCATTTTCCCCCAACAATCATTCCAATGCTTTTTAAAGCACGAGAAACGGTTGAAACCGAAACTCCTAAACCCAATTCGTTACGAAATTCCGGCAAAGAATGCACCGAATCGAATGCAGCATTGACTAAACGCTTCTTGTCGCGACGTGTCAGCTTCTGCGAATGCCCGGGTCTTATTTTTGGCGCATAAGATTCTGGATGTTTAGAAAAATTTCGAACGACACGACACGATCCGATCCTGAAATTCGTATTCCAAAAGCACTAAGACTAAGGCCGCTTGACCGAAGAGCCAAGATTTTGCCTTTTTCAATTTCGCTTAAATGCGTACCACGTGGCATTGTTGTTTTTTATTTGAAAGCACTTGACTGAATGCAGCTTCAAAGAGATTTGCATTGCACGGTTATATTTTTGCAATACATCAAATTCTAAAAAAATTAGTAAGGAGTCACTCCTATTGTAGGTTTTCTTTTAAGTGCATTTTTCCGGGTGCGGTTATACTTATGCAAGGCACTGTATTTAACACATAATGTCTTTTGTTAAATTTTAAAATCTGGCGAGTCAATGAATGAAAAACCCATTTTTTTTATCACAAAACGCTCAAGTATCATGTAGAAGTTTCAAAAACACTTTAAAACTTGAATAAAAACAATTCAACAAATGGGAGCTCGTTCTTGTCCTGCTATTTCAAGCACGGTTAATTTTACAGTATTTTTTACACTATCAGATAAAGTCGAAGAGAGCTTAAAGCAAGCAACATCTAACGACCATTAGTCCTTAACCCAGAAAACTGTGCTAACAGACCGGCTCATCACTTAGTGCAGTGTTAGTTGTTAGGAGGATTAGATTTAAACTGTTCTTATTAAACCATACAGAAAATCTATTTATATCATTTTGAAGAAGAATGCGATCATTATTAGACGCAATTTTCTTAAAGATCTTCATGTCAGCAAAAATAAGAATTTTACTGTCACGAACACATAACGGTGCATCATTTATTGATAAGATAAAGAGAAGAGGTCCTAAATGACTACCCTGCGGAACGCCAGATTTAGCAGTAAGTTTTCGAAAACATATCTCTGAATTTAACTTGATAAGTTCTATCCTCAAGGTAAGAAGAAATTCATGAAACCAGCCTAGGGGGAAAGCCTAATAACTGTAGTTTCAACTTGATAACTGAGTGAGATAGTTGATCAAAAGCTTTTGAAAAATCAGTGTATATACAATCAGTTTCCAATCCATGTTCTAAACTGTTCAGACAATTATGCGTAAAGGCAAGAAGGTTTGTGACAGTTGATCTCCTTTGCATAAAGCCATGTTGCTCACTGCATATGATGTTTTTACAGTAAAAGGATAAACTGTCACACACTATTTGTTCAAACAGTTTAGGGATACAAGAAAGTTTAGAAATAGGCCTATAATTAACAATATGCGACTTATCTCCCTTTTTAAAAACAGGCGTGATGTAAGCAATCTTCCAGGCACAAGGGAATTTACCAAGTGGCAAAGATAGCTGGAATATATTACTAAGAGGTTTAGCTAGAACGGTATTGCATTTTTTCAATAATATTGGGGGAATACCGTCAGGACCAGAAGAATAGTCTTCTTTCAGAAGGGACAAAAATCTAAGGACTTGATCAATCCCGATCGGGACATCATTAAACGTGACTTGTTTGCTATTTTTCAAATAGTTGAAAAAACCAATGTCTACAGCAACGGGAGTATCTATGAAAGATTGACTGAAATTATTGGCAAATGCATCGCAGATCTCAGTAGGAGAGGTCAGAATTAGATTATTGTAAGTGAGATTGACTGGGTAAACATCACATTTTCTCTTAGAGTTTACGAAATTCCAAAAAAGCTTAGGGTCTTGTTTCAAGGAATCACCTATAATCATTATAAAGATCATATGACAATCTTTTAAACTCTTCGAAAATTGATATATAAACCACTTGGTTCTCTAAGGACATAGATCTAAAATAATTTTTCCACGCCCTATTTCTCGTATTACGGTTGCTTTTTAACTCTTTTGTGTACCAAGGATGAAAATAGGTGTTGGTTTGACTGATTTTTTTCTAAGGTACAGTTTCGTTTATACATCTCATGAGTACAGAATAGAAACTAGAGACAGTTTCGTCAATGTTATTGGAAAATGGTAAGTTTTCAATACCATAATTTAATAGACTGTCCGAAAGCTGTTCAAAATTGGCTCTACGTAAGTCGTATTTATATGAGCAGTCATGTGAAATACTATTTTCTAGTAAGTGACCACTCAAGTCAAGAATAATATCTAAAGGAGGGTGATAACTATCAATATTTGATATTGCAGAAGCCGATTCAACCACCACTGTACAGGCCGCATTAGATGAGGAAACCAAATAAAGTGACCGATTTAATGAATTTTGAATAGAGCTTACTTGCTGTAAATCCGCTGAGATTATATTATCTTACATTTGGAGCTCCATTTGAGAAGAACGTGGGGAAGCTTCTTAGTGGGAATCATCCTCAGAAGAAACCCAGTTAATGTTACGAATATTAAAATCACCCAACAAGATATTCAAGTATCTCAAGACGAACAATCTGTCCTTGACCTCCATCGTTCTTCCGGGCAATAGGTCGCTAAATATTCACGATAAACTGAATTTCGCGACCTTTTGATCACCATAACTTTTGTAGCCGGCACGATATCAATGCCAATTTGTCACATCTTAAAGGTTTTTTTATAACCATTATGCCAGAGACACAGTGAGTGCATTAGGAAGAAGGGAAGGTGTTGGAAAGGGGGTGTCGGTGTACATTGGTCCTATAGTCTTGAATATTGTAATGACTGATAAAGGCAGAGTATGGAAGAGAGTTCCACATTCGCATAGTACGGCTAAAATATGATTCCCTATACTTGAGACTACGTCCGAAGTTGGACTCGAGGATAAACTGATGGGCATTCCTACAAGCGCTAGTATTACGGGCGAATTAAAAGAGGGGAGGAACGCAACTTGCTCGAGCAATAACCGTAAAAGTAGCGATTGAACAAGGAGAGACACGCTACGTTACGACGGTGGTCTAAGGGTCTGAATGAGTACGAGATCTCTCTATTACCAATCATTATTTCAGCTCTTTTTTGTATTTCATACAAGAGGCTTATGTAAGTAGCTGGCTGCTGGAGGACCAGCCAAGATATGTAAATTGTATTCAAGCCGTGGACGGATATAGGTTTTATAGATAATAGCCAGATCAGACGGGGAGAGAAATTTCTTGCACCGTCTTAGGAAACCCAAACATCATGCGGCATTTTTGACGACATCGCATATGTGCTCGTTGACGCAAGTGCCACTCTTGGACAGTGGCAACGATGGTATATCTCGCTTCAACGATACAGGACAGCATTGAGTTTTCGAAGTATTACACGGTTTTTAAACTTTTGCCGTTGCAGTTCCACATCCGAAGAGGAGGAATGTGAGTATTTAAACGAATAAGAAAAGCTAAGTGGTATCGTGAGCGAAACAATTTTTTTTGGATTAGAAGCAAGAGAGTTGCGATCTTATGAATTAAAAAATCTTTAAGTCATAAATCACCAAGTGAATTATGAATTAAATTTGTTTAATTCAAAAGTTACCAAGTGAATCATGCATTAAAATTTCTTAAAGATTTGTGAATTAAATTTCGTTCGATTCATAAGTCTCGAAATGAATTTATATCAAAAGTCGCTGGTGAATTATGAATTGAAATTTTTTCATAAATTTCTAAATCATAAAGGAAGTACGACTTCACACTTTTTAGGTCATATGTGACGGAATGAATTAAAAGAACCTGCGTCGTTCTTAAGGTTAGGTTGTGAGATAAACCATCAATTCACCAGTGGACCTGTTGCTGCGAAAGCCGTACTGCCGGTCAATAAGAAGCCTTCGGTCTTCGAGATATTTATTGAGCTGATAAACTATCAGCGTTTCCATGTCCTTAGAAAGAAGGGACGTAAGTACAATCGGACGATAATTGGAGGGAGAAGAAGATTCGCCTTTTTTGCGATTGGCTGGAATCATGCTATTTTCCAACTGCTCGTAACGAACGATGAACACCACTTCAGAATAATAGCGGGGATATCATCCGGACCAGCGGATTTATGTTTGTTGAGATATTTAAGAACTCTCACCACAGCACAAGTGCTAAAAAAGATTTGTCCCATATAATCATTGATGCGATCAAGAACAGGCGGAGTCATGACACTCTCTGGCAGCGAAGAGTTGAAGGCGAACTGCCTAGCAATAAAGTTAGCTTTTGCGGGGGAGCTAACAATTGGAGTGTCATTGTCAACGAGCATAGGAACCGAGGAAGAAAAAGAATTCTTCATATTTTCTTACAAATGACCAAAAATTCTTACTGCCTTTGGGACATTGCAGTAGTTTTTGCCTTAATTTTTGGTCATTTAAAAATTTGGTCCAACGAATATGGGCATTGCAGGCCTTCTTGGCTTGTTTACACTTGTTCCGGTTTTCCTCACCTGGGTTGGCTCTAAAATACCGTTACCTTACTTCTTTTTCTCTGATAACCTCTTTACAGCTTGAATCAAACCATGACTTTTCCTTGGGTTTGATGCTGTTAACCCTAATCAAATTTACCCTTTTGCAAATCAAATTGACCCAGTATTTATAAAAATAAAATCACAAATGATCGTTTTTATTTAAGACTAGCAAAACCCCTGCCCGCTTCGCAGGGCTTCGGCCCACAACGGTTCGGAAATTAGAGATTGGCAGGATGAAGAATACGGTAAGCGATGGATAGGCAGAAATGAACAATATTTTTAGATAATCATGCCTGTATTTGCTAATCTGATGAATAATCTATTCGTTTTTCAATTCTTTTACATAATTTTTTTAGTTAATTTACCCATTAAACATTATCTTCCCCAAATTTAGCTCCCTGAGAAGAGGTAAGGTAATTAGGATTTTGACAGCAAGCCAGGTATAGGCATAAGTATGCTTTTAACCCTCTTCAGGATTGCAAAATGTTATAAATTTTCTTAAAACTAACAATTATTGGGATATTATAAGATGCTGCAATAAAAATATTGACAAAAAAACCTATATTCGATGTTCTAGGCTGTTTTAGATTTTCCCAAGTGGCAAGTATTATAAAATGTATGGGTTTTTGTTTATCAATGAGATTTTATTTGCTAATTTTTTTGTTCGTAAGGTAAAAATAAGAAAAATGTTTGTTCTTTACGCATTATTTGAGAACAAAAAATATGTCTTTAAGTCAACACTTTGCTCGGGCAAGAAAAATTGAACACCACTTAAATTCAAAGTTAGCCTTTTTTATTAATTGTCAAAAAGTGATGAACAAGTAACTTTGCCTTAAAAGGATTATTTTCTAAGGATATGACCAAGAATCACATCCCAAAGTATATGGCAGACAAATTACAGGATACCCTGTATAGTTGGCCATGAGGAAAAAAAGAAATTTCTAAATCAAAACCACATGTTTTTTAAAGATTGACCTTGCGTCTTATTTATTTTTCAGTGAATTCAAGTCGAATAGGAAACTAAAGACGTGCCCAAAGTTTTTTATTTCATCTTTCTCGGGCATTGCCTTTTGCGAAGAACTGATAAAACTTCCAAGAGAATCAAGAAAGAGTTTGAAAAAGAGCTTCTCAACTTTGCCGTTCGGAATCGGCGTTGTATTGTATGTGCCCTAAATTCTTCACACGCACCCAGAGAATTATTGATGAGAGTAAGCCACTTAGGCCTTGGCTCTTCAAGATCTGTCGCGCCACTCTCTCTTTAATAAATAGAAGTTTTTAAACGACTCCATTCGTCTGCAGCAGTTGACCGTGGTATAATCCTGTCCTCAGAAATAAAAAGATTCAGAGCTCAAATTAAGTTCCGGTTAAAGGCTTCAAGTAAATTTTTGTGCGCCATTGTGCTCTTTTTTTGAAATATTGTAATGTCAGTTTTGTGTCTTAATAATGTGCTCACAACTCCAGAAGAAGAACGAGCCAACAGTTTTTTTTATTTTAGATCATATTGGTGCTAAAATTAATGATAACAAAAATGATTTCCCAATTACATCGGGTGCATTACAAAAATACATACCACCACTCAGACTGATCACACCTTGCATACCTAATGGTGTCATACACATATGTACTTTTGTTGATCGTTTAACTTCGGCTCAATAGTTTGAGCAAATATTCTGAATCCAATACAATTTTATTATTGTCCTTAACGTAGTATTGTTGTCGAGCAACCAATTCAATTGTGGCAATGCTTTATTCGCAAAACGGTTTTTTCATAAGCAACTGGCACATTTCAATTTGAAAGCATTCAATTCCCCATCAGATTGGCATTTGCAATGACTATTGACTCAAAGATAAATAATGTCTGTTTGTTGCTTAAATTTGAGCTCACCATGTTTTGCATTCAGATAATAATTATACGTGGAATACCTCCAGTTCGTTAGTGTTGATTAAATTTCATTAATGCAAATTCCATCAACATTCGAAACGTTACAAATAACAAATACGTAGATACCCACTTAAAATAAATATGATGTACGTATACATATTTTCATACTCTAGAAATTTCATATATCAAAACAACGTTTGCCGGGTCAGCTAATTCAAATATAATTTCCTATGTTCACTGACATTTTTTTTCGTCGTAGAAAAATTATATTTGTCAAATATTTTTTTTCCTCACTGATATTTTTTTTTTGATTTTTTTATTGAAAAAAAAAAAAAAATATTTGACAAAATTTTCAAACTAAATTGAGTGTTCGTATATTGATCAGTTTTTTTTGTAGTGCGAAATACAAAATTTTTAACATTTTTCAACAATTGAACCATTTGTGATTTGAAAAGTATACATTTTATTTTTGCTAAACCTTCTACCTTAAAACCTCTTGCATTTAGAGAAAAAATTAGGAAAATCGAACACAAAATTAGGCTGTTCTTTTATGTATATAGACTAGCTGACCCGCGGGACGTTTTTCGGCTCTTAAGAAATTGTTAGTGTTATATTAAAGGTTGAGTGTGCAGTCTTACCGTAACTTAACAGAGTTGACACACTTTAAGAAGACGCAACGGGTAGTACAATTTAAGCAGCTTTTTATTTAAAATTTATTTTAGTGCTATGACTTTTAAATTTTCTTGAATCATTTTTTTTTTTTTGTCTTTGGAAAAGAAAGTTGCAAGGGGTAAACATAAAGTCCAATCGTTGTTTATATCGTTCTAGATAAATGAGGCTATCCCCTACTCTTATCAATTTTTTTCTTGTGTTGGTATATACAATATACATATTACTGATCTGACATACAATTATGTTTGTTTAGTTTCTTACTGTCACCCGATTTCCAAAGATTAATATTTTTATGACAACGCAGCGTTTTCTGGGTCAGCTAGTAACAAAAAAGCTCAAATTAATACTACAGTTAGTATTGTTTTTTTTGTTATTGAAAGAATTATTAAAATCGGAAAAATGTTTCTAAGGCATAGATTTATACCGATGTCAAAACAACGTCCAGTTGACGTCAGCTATAAGGATAAAAAGTATTCTGCCCAATTCCTGGTCCATGCTCATGTCCATAAAGTTTTTATTTCATCTCTCACGGGTACTGCCTCTTGAATACGCAAAAAACTCCCGAATTCTCACACTTTTCTGTTCTTTTATTCAAGTTTCTTGTAAGTTCTGTCACTTTTGAAGTAAATAGAAAAATATTTTCCCTATCTCCCGAATTTACACGTTTGAGTTCTGTCAAACCATAGGAAATACATTGATTTCTTGACGCTTCATATAATTTTGTGCATTTTTGAGATTTAGGCTGTGAAGTGTTCTTTTCCGTTTCAGGAGAATCACAAAATTTTATCCCCACACCTCAAAATTTGACAGATTTCAGATTTTTCGCTATGTTGAAATTTTTTAGATCATATTTTAACGGCATATAATTCTCTTTTTAGAGCATATTTAAATCGCTTTAAATGATTTTTATAGAGCATATTTTTGGTTGCCCTACTTATATGCATAAACATGGCAATATGTTTAATATGTCTGTTAATTATAGGGTGGTATGCCACGCGCGCTTAATTTCACTTGTGCATTTTGCTGTCAATTCCGTTAGTGTATTTATAAGTGTCAAGACATTTTTGGAAGCGGTTGTTTATTTTTACATACCTAATCAGTTTAAAATAGACGTGTTGTTTTTCTCTAAATAAAGATCCTTAAATGTCCTTTGAAAGCCTTTTTCAATTCCATGAGAACTAAATTTTTCCAAGCGGGTTGCCATTTTCTGCCACTTTTAGCCATAATATTGAGACAAATGCATTACTTTTCGTGTATTATTTCGAAAACTAATGAACAACGAAGGCATCTTTACGAAACAGGATGAAACTAAAAGCTTTTTTTCGTATTGTTGGTTGGTTCATATCTACTCGTATCAGCAAAGCACTAACATAAGTATTTTTCACTTACCTACTCTTGTTGCACAAAAAAATAAAGTAAAAGCAAAATAATGCAGCATTGATGCCACATAGAAGCAACATAAGTTCAAAAAACAATAGCTGGTGTTTTGAAGAAGCTCACCAAGGGCAGCCAGGCAGTGGGAGAGCAAGTAAAGACGGAAGGGGTAAGCAAAACGAAATTTATTGTGATTCAATTATCCCAAGTGGTCTGTTGTTGATGTTTGGGTAAGTGCAAGTGCATCTTAAACTACCCATGAGGGTCAGTTAACAACACTTTGGTGCTTGAGAGTTCATCCACCCACCTTCGTATGGGTTTCCACATCTATAAACAAAGACATAATATCCACGTACATATATACATAGTTCGTTTCCTTAGCTAGACCTACTGTGGTTACTTTATTTGAGGGTTGTTGGGACCAAGTGAGGGTCAAAAAAAGGTTAAGTGTGTTTAGGATTAAGAAAAAAGTGGCTTTTATCGCACCATGTTGTTGCTCTGTAGGTAATTGTCTATGAACACAACGTTAAAATGACTTAAGGAGAGTCAAATTTCCT
>CAKKXW010001290.1:2651-13298 GCA_920937365.1 Sphaerophoria rueppellii | reverse complement strand
GCTAGTAGAGGGAGAAAGACTCCCGCTACTAGTGGCAACCACAGGGTTGACAACCCGTTCACAACCCTGAGTTGACTCGACAGCCTTTTCAGGAGATGTGACCGCATTGGCAGCCCTGGCACGTTCAATTCGAAACAAAATAGAAATAATTTCTGACTTTCTGCTCTTATGTTTATTTATTTATTTTGTATGTGTGCATATTGTTATTTTTGTGTGTGTGTATCTATATTTATTTTTTGTGACGCCCGTAACGAGGTGTTTATGTGCGTTGGTTGTTAAGCAGAATGTGGGGTTCGAATCTTACTCGTGCATAAACTATCAAGAAAAGAAAAGAAAAAGTGCTTCCCGACTCAGCCGTTCGGAATTGGCGTTATATTGTTGGTCCCCTCAATCTTTCCCACGCACTGAGAGAATTGTTGATGATGAGTGGCTAGCACTTCATCTTTGGCATTTTTTTAGCTGTCACCACCGGCTACGAAATATACTCTGCTAACAAAAATATTATGGCCATTTGCTAACCATATAGCCATAACCCTTCACAAAGACACAAACGCTCCTGATCATTAGGATTTTTCGGTGGAATCATATTTATGTACCTGTGTAGTTATTAATAGTGGCACGTATTGGCATTCGATAAATACGCCGTTCTTCCAGGAAGACGTTCGCAACGTAGGTACTAAAAGTCATCGTCCATAAATAAAAAATCATAAAAAGTACGATCTACTTTAATTTATTTTTACCTTTTATATGTGTATGTATGCTCTTTTTTATTTTCCAAAAAGGATAATAAATTCAATTCAATTCGCTCGTTGAAAATACGAAATTGTAATAAAACCAAGTTCTAAGGCACTAGACCCCCGAATTCGAGGATCTAATTTTATCGAAGTTCTAACTGTAACAAAGTTCTAAATCGAAGTTTTAACGCGTTAGAACTTGGTGAAGAAATTACTTAGAACTCAAATGAGTTCTAAAATTTTACTAAACCGAGTTCTAAGGGCTAGAACTTTGTGAAGAAATTGGGCGCAAGTACTTTAATTTCAAAATTTATAAAAAAAAACTTCATACGTCAACGCTCAGATAAACGAAACAAATTTAAACCTCTGAGCAAAACCTTTTAAGTATGCAAGTAATTGATCGCAAGATCTCTGTTGTGAAGTTTGAATTTGAATTTTTGAAACAGTTTTTTTGGCACATCTATCCGCAGTGCAGTAGGATTTACCAAAAAAACGGATCCGCAGTTGTTAAGTTTTTGTATTTAAAAGTTGGTACTACAGAATCAAATATATATGAAATGTGTCAAATAATGATTTGAAAAATAAAAAACATCAAAAAACATTTTTTCCTCGCCGAATGAAAATATTATCAAATTTAATGAAAATGGACAATTTCCAAGAAGATTATGGTGAGAGACACAAAAAAAGTTAATTTTATTAATCTTATTCATGTCTAAATAACAGTTTTTGCGTCAACTTGTAGAATCAAGTAGCAGCGGCAGCGAAGATGAATTTGGTTTTTCGTCATTCTTCTTTTTTTGCTCCCGTTGATGATGACGAAGACGATGTACCTGGCGTTGGCGATGGTTCGGTTGGCTGTTGTTCGGGTGGCTGTTGTTCCGTTGGCGCTTGCGGTTCGTTGAATGCAACGATGCTAAGTGGATTGACCATCAGTGGCGCTGTTTGTTGATTTGTGGATGGATGATTTTGTGAAATAATTACAAAAAAAAACATGAAGTAAAAAAAAAATAAAATAAATGTTAAACTAACTGCTATTGCAACCACCCCCAAAGTCGGGGTATGTGTGTTGCTTATGATAGACTCCTCAATTTTTTTCATGAACGGCGCAACACAAAACGACTAAGTAAAGTTAAAGCAATTAATTTTAATTTTTATTTACCTTTTTCTTTGTTTAGCCATGTAATTTTTCTTTTCTGATATGATAACTAACTATTTCTTTATTTTTTGCTGTCAAAGTCAAAACAATCATTTAAAAGACGATTATTGATTTTTTCTTAATATATTAAGCAATTATTCAATTCCTGTTGCAACGGAATTGACTGTTTGGTTGTATATAATCTGAAAAAGAGCAACAAATATAAAAAAAAAAGCAAAAAGAGTAAACTCTAATTGAAAAATGGAAAACTACAAACAACAAAGGTGTACCAACTATCATAAGTCAAACAATAAAAACTTTTTTCGAGAGTCGAATAACGTCAAAATTCTATCCGCAGTATGATTCTACTTCTACTTTTATCAGCAGTATGGTGTTGTTTTTGTTATACATGTAATCTACTACTGCGGATGCGGATAGCTTTGCCAAAAAAACACACCTAATATCATAATTTTAATTACAAAAACAAAAAAAGTTGCTTAAGCAACTCAAATTCGACCTACAAAATCAGTTGCGTGCGACTAGTTGAAAACCGATTGCAAACCGGTTGCATTTCAGTCGAGTGTGGGGGCTCTCCTATAGAGCTTCATTTACAAAGTTGTTTGTTTTTGTTAGTTGCTTCGTGTGCGGAGGGCCTTAGAGTTTCTTTTAACAAATCCTAACATAATATTTGCTCTCGAAGTACAATGTGGTCTATATGAAGAGAAAAATTAACATTTGAGTCAAATGTCACTCCAAGATCTTTCTGATTATCACATCTTTTGATAGAATCAATTCCAAGCTTGTATTCAAAATATAAGGAATTTTTAATTTTAGTAAATGTTAGAACGCTACATTTGTTAATGTTGATGTGAAGTCCGTTTAAATTACTCCATTGATGAATTTGACCTTAATCAGCTTGGGCTTTACTAGCATCAGATAAAGACTCAATGCAGTATGCAGCTAAAAATTTTAAAATCGTCAGCATTCAGAAGATACTTTTAAAATGAGAGAAGACTTGGTAAATCATTTATAAAAACAATGAAAAGTACTGGGCCAAGATGGCTGCCTTGACGAACTCCTAAGAGATTTATTATTTCATTTGACAAAACGTTGCCAATTTTGACAAATTGTTTTGTACCAACCAGCGGTTACTCGAACTAAGAAGAGAGGAGTGAAAATCGAATCTTTCAAGTTTTTAAATTAACACACCATCTTGAACGCGATCAAAAGCTTTGGATAAATCAGTATAGATAGTGTCAATTTGCATGTGCTTTTCCATATTATTCAGACAATAGTTTTTAAAAATAGCTTAGTTCATTGCTGTCGATCTACCACTCATAAATCAATGTTGAAAGTCTGATATATGGTTTTGAACTAAATTATACACTTTATTCTTGATTCTTGCTTCAAAGACGGGAAAGGGATCAGCTGAAGCTTAGCAATGGGCCTATAGTTTTCCACCAAGCCCTTCGACCCAGATTTATGTAAACCTTTATCCAAGGACATGTTTAAAATTCTTTAGGATAGGATAGTGGCAGTCGTTAGCTTACGTTTCGTTTGAGATATTATATAATGTAGTAATTTTAATCTACTCCATTGAGTCTCTATTCATTTTGAACGAGTTTTGAGAGGTTTTACAAATAAAAAAAAAAAAACTTAAGCGAAATACGAAGGCAGGAATGTTAAACATTTTTTTAAGACAAAAAAAAAAACAGTTTGACTTTTAACTAAAGACGAGATTGATTAATCTTTGGAGCGGAAACTCTATATTAGACTAGACATTTGCTAAGAATTTCATAATAGAAAAAATCAGTTAGTAATACTTGAACTTTTTCTTAGAAAGTTCTTCCCATGACCTATCCAGTGAGCTCTTTATGTGTCGGATGAAGTTCAGTTCGATAACTGAAGAAAGAATTTCAAATTATTGTACTAGAAGCTCGATACAATGTTATAACTATAGAATATGAGAGGTAATGCCAAACACACATAAATACATACAATTCAGTCAAGTATTATTCGATTCGGTCCCTGATTTCCTTTTGTCTTCCCGAACAAACAATATAGGTACTGTGAATTAAAACAAAACGAATGAAACCTCTTGACATGACTGTTAGAAGTGAAGAAGTTGAGTTTGATTATTTTTTAGTTATTTTTTTTTTTTAACAGAAAACTACTCTTGAATTTTGCATTCGCTCTATTTTTTTGAATTTGCTCCAAAAAGTAGCTGATGGGGTTCGAGTAATGCCACTGCAGGTATTTCTATAACTTAGAGAAAAAATTATTTAAAAAAATGCAAGTTCTTTTTAACACGAAAATGATGTACCCAAATAAAAGGGACTGCAAACGTCTTTTCGTCTTCTTTCCTTTTTTTTTAAAATTGTTTTTCCACTGTTTGAACTGCAGGTTTCTAGCCTTTACGTCGTCTATGGTTGTTGAGGGAGAAGATTTGGGTGTTCGAGTGGCTGTGTCATCACGGCTGTTTCAGCCTTTCTAGCAACGTTCAATCAAAGAGGCTCACAACAAAATGACCTTCGTGGTTTTCTTTCCGAATTAAGAATATTTTGAAAGTGCATTACTATGAGCAGCTTGATTCACCCAGTGACATTCATCATCTACACTAATATATAAAGCTGAATAGTAATCTCTGGAAGTGCTGGTTCCAATGGTATAACTCTTTTTGTGTTGGATAGTCTATTACCGAGGAAGGCTTTAGGCTGTGACCAATAGGAGCAAAGAATCAGTGGTAAATGTGGAAAAAACTGCAAAAAAGTTTATCTCAGGAACTGCTTAATCAAATCGAACAATTCTTTTTGTGTTGAGTAGTTCATTAATAATGGAAGGACTTAGGCTATATAACAATAGGAATCAGTTGAAAATGTTTAAAAAAAAAACCCAACAAATTATTCAATTTCTGATTGTTTAAACGCGCTTTCTCTAGCAACTGCTAAATAAAATTTAACAATTATTTTTGTATTGAATAGTCCATTTATGGAGGAAGGATTTTAGCTATACAACGTAACGTTATAAGTAACGAATAGTAAGAGCAAAATATCAGTGAAAAGTGTAGCTAAAACGGGCAAAATTATGCATATAAGTTATGACATCTGGTAACCCTAATGCAAAGCTCATTCTTCTTACTCGATTATTTCATCGACGAAACATTGTTTATCACATTACATACCTAGTTACTTGCAATAAGTTATCTGTTTAAACTGTTATTTCAAAGAGAGAAACATTTTTTTATTCTATTTGCTCTTGTTATGGATTAGTGATTGGTACAGTTGACTTTTTGTTGAGTCTGTCTCTGGTTGGAAGCTGACCACTTCACATTAATAAAATTTTCCTAAGTAAAGCTCAAAGCATGTAGTTTTATTTGGCGCCAAACTTTTAGTGTCGCGTGCCAAACTTAACGTTTCTAAAGGTATTTTACTCTTTAAGGGAGGAGAAGAAAGATTATTATATTTCTACTGTAGGGACGTAAATAATGCTCAAAACAATGACATTCCTCTGGATGACAATCGCCAGCTTTCCTTATTATTAACCCAAAATTCAAAGGTTTTTGCGGATCCCAATGAAGCTCTACCATTCAACACAAAAGTTGTTGCTACCATCCGAACAACCGATAATGATCCTGTTTATTCTAAAGCTTATCCCTATCCCATGTCAGCATCCGAGTTTGTAAATAATGAAATTATAAATTTGTTAGACAATGGCATCATTAGACCTTCGCGATCCCCATACAACAACCCTGTGTAGGTTGTAGACAAGAAATGGACTGATATATAAGGGAAACGAAAAATACCCAATACCTCAGTCATTCTAGCTAATCTCGGAAAAGCTTCTTATTTTACAACACTCGACTTGAAATCTGGATTTCATCAAATACAGCTGCCAGAGCAAGATAGAGAGAAAACAGCTTTCTCTATAAATAATGGAAATTATGAGTTCTGTAGGCTTCCGTTTGGGCTTAAAAATGCACCCAGCATTTTTCAAAAAACTTATATGAAGGCTTCAAGTTAAGAACAATTTCGATTCAAAGAGAGTTCACTGTTTAAAAATAACTTTGCAACAAAATTCCCATGCGGGCATGATGAACAAGTTGAAGACGCAACTCTTGCCGGTAGATGAGGTAGAGCCGGACGAGGTCGCGGGCAACTGCTAGTTATTTATAAAATTGACTGCAAAAATAATTTTGTTAAATATACTCATATCATATTTTTTTACTTAAAAACGAACAATGAGCAACACAAAAATTATAAATTAAATGAATTTAATAGAACAGCATTTAGCGATCACATGTTTTTTAATATTATTAATGTTTTAAGAATGCATAGAACATATTTTAGTTACGTAATTTTTGTGTTTGTGTTTCGATTTTCAAATCCCTTCGGATCTCTGGATTACTCGTCCTTGTTGTTATTGATGTTTAACATCCGACGGAAATATTAAACAAAAAATCGATTTATAAATAAACTAGCTGTCATAAAGGCAAGTTATATTTAAAATTTTCATATTAAGAGAACGTCATCTCATATCTTCTTATAACCCCAACCTCTATTTATTCTTTAAATAATTATGTACACTGTGGCGTATACGTACTTTTTTGTGTTTTTATTTAACAAGTCCAGCAAGCATAGTAATGCGTTCATTAACGAAATAATAAAGACGAACTGTAGTAAAATGATAACAAATTAGTATTAACAGCTGCATTGTTTCCAAAACAAAAAAGAAAAATTTGTCCAGCATTGTTACAAAGCTCGTATTACCTAGCTTCATATATATTACTTAAGCAAGAGCCAAGGAATATTTTTGAACAATTTTCAAAATTTGTAAGAAACAAATAACATAAGAAAGCGTTTGTTTGAAGAAATCATTCCAATTCCTTTTTTAATAACAATGTTTCAATAATTTAGAGGAAATACTCAATGATAATTTTAACTTAAGAAATGAATAATCAAATCGATTCTTTGATTCCTTTATCTAAATGAATTCAAAGGAAGATCTTAAAATGCAAAATTAATATTTGAAACAATTTATTTAAGTGCACAACATATTTGCCAAGGTAATGCGAAATTTCTTTTTAAATTTTAAATAAAAGCCAAAGAGATTAACAACAATCCTATCATTGAATTGTAAGAAAACGAAAACGTAATGTTGTTTTACCTTATACACAGCTCAAGGTTTGACAAACATAATTTTGCCAATGAATTACAACTGTAGAGAAAACTTTAAAAAAAGATTTTAGTTTAGTAGCAACTAAGAAGAATATAAGAACTGGTAACACTGCAACTCTAATGTCATTTCCTTTTTGCACAAACATGTTTCAGTTGCAACTGTGGTGTCAGTAAATTTATACCTTAGGTTTCAAAGTTGAGTATTTTTTCGAAAACTCAAAATGATATACTAAAAAGTAAAAAAATAAAAAAATAAATAGTTAACAACCCTAATTACCAGCTTCAACTTTGAAATATCAACCTGAAATTGTATTCTTTAAACTTATAAACAATTTAACTTATAAACAAAAAGGTAATAAATTAAAAAGTTCAATTCGATATTTCCTATAAAACACAAGACAAACACAACTCCCGACGTTAAAATTTCTTTAGTAGGTTCTTTACTCAGAACACCTACGGCAAAAATCAACTGTACGCATGGGAATTTGCTAAAAATTCTGTAAACTTGTTATAACATTCTGTTAACTGCAACTCCGAAGCCCCAATTTCCAGTCATTTTCTCATTCTTTCCAGTAGGCGATATATTTCATTTACTCCGAATATCGAGAGCGCATGATTCGAATCGAGGTATCCCAAAGGTACTTCCCATATAGTTAACGATGAAAGAGCATTTTGTGAATCGGGGCCGCCCCTCTAATGCCATATCCCATCTACAGACACAGTGAGCCGATGTCAGAAAGATGCAATTTAACCATTTAGGAGTACATAAGAGCTCTGAGGCCACCTCCTAGTCCTGTTTGTGACATAGCAATAGAATACATAGGTACATTTACCACATTGTTGCTTTTTTGGTTGTTTTTTGGTTTCTTTCGTCTAATTAATAAACAGAAGTATTCCACCTTGGAGGGCAAAGGAAGAGCACGCAAAGAGGAAAAAAATAATAATAAATCAATAAGCAGGATACAGCAAAATATAAAAGCAAAAAAAAGAGAACAAAACAAAAAACAAGAACCGAATGAAACGCTTTGGAAAACTAAAATGGTTGGTCAAACGTTTCAGGCAAGAGCAATTCAAGCATGAGGAGCAAAAACGTAGAAAAAGGATGTTCAGCCATGTTTTTTTTCATTCAGTTTATATTCTTGTATGCAACGAAGTTACCGTTAAATTAAACAAAAATGAACAGGTAAACGTTCTTGATTACGTGTCACATTCTTCATGGGGATTCTCTTAGCGAAATCATTCGAGCAATTTTAATTTTTTTTTGCTCAAGCCTTTACATCGCAGTTGACCTCATCTTATGCAATTTCATTCGTGTTTGTTTTTTTTTAGGAACTAAGGTAGCTATGAACTATGAACAGAAGTATGTATATTAATTTTGTATTGCAATAGGGATTCATTAAGTTTTTTGCCGTCAACTTTTAGAAGAATAAAAAACAGTATAAAATTAAAGGACTCTACAAGGTTTGTGGATGTCAACATTCTCGACTCAATGTCCGAACCATGAAAATCACCTGACAAGCCAACATGAAATTTGCTTTTGCAACGCTTGAGTCTGTCGCACTCATAATTAATGTTAATATGACAAAATATAATTTTGCGATGGTCTGAAAAGGAATTCAATTAATTATGAAGGGTTTTATTGCATTTTTTATTTCTATGTTAAGAGGTTCGCAGGTTGGAGATTGTTGGTAATTATAATGAAGCTAAAAGGCTTTGCAAATTAAATTATAAGAACTCACTTGACTTTCAAGCTTAATGCTTACCATGACAGAAATTGAATTGTGAAAATTGAATTAGCAATATTTTTATTGGTGTCAGAGGTTGAGATTTTATTTAAAGAAAAAACGTTTTTGAATTTATCGGTTGGGAAATAATTTGCATATATTTTAATTTCTTGTATTCATTTATTGTTTTTCAAATATGTTTTTTTTAAAGCAAATCTATCTTAAGTGAAGTAGGATCTCCCAAATAACCGTATCAGCTCTGAAAAAAAAAAAAATCAGACAAAATATACACAAAAATTGGTCTTCTGTTAAGTCGATTTACGGACAATTACTTTATATTGATGAAAAGTTTCATATATTTAGTGTCCAGAAGAACATTTGTATTGGAAAATGTTTCCTTTACCTACGTCACATAGACGTTTTTTGAAAAAATTAAATAAAAAAAGTTCCAAAAAGAATAGGCCAATTCGTTTTCTACCATTTTCGAAGAAATGGATCATGTGACTGCGGTGAATTTTTGCAGTCGGAAATAAGTCATCATTCGCAATACTTACTTACTTAATAAAGGTGGCGCTACAGTCCGTTGTGGACTTGGGACTCAATCAACAGTCTCCGCCAGATAGCTTGGTCCTTAGCTAGCTGTTTTCAGTTTTGCACTCCAAGTTGATTGAGGTGCACTTCAACTTGAGTGTGCCACCTAATTCGCGGTCTTCCTCTCCTCCTACGTCCCACGGGAATAGTGTCGAACGCTTTTCGGGCCGGAGCATCTGAGTCTCTGGACCTTGACCCTTCTGGCTAGGTCCACGTCGTTGTATAACCCGTAAAGTTCGCTGTTATATCTTCTTCGCCATTCCCCTTCAATGCACACAGGGCCAAAGATGACCCGAAGAACTTTCCTCTCGTAACAGCCTAAGGCACTTTCATCCGATTTTGTCAAGGTCCATGCTTCTGCACCATACAGCAGGACTAGGATGATGAGGGTGTTGTACAATTTTACCTTAGTTGCTTGAAAGAGGGCTTTTTCACTCAATTGCTTTCTTAGCCCAAAGAAACAGCGAAGAGCAAGAGTTTTTTTTAGTCTGATCTCCGCGCTGGTGTAATTGCCCGTGTTTATAGCGGAGCCTAGGTACACAAACCTTCTACTACCTCGAAGTTGTATGTGTCTACTGTGACGTTCTGTCCGAGCCGTCAGTGTTGGGTGTCCTTCCTCGAAGACAGCATATACTTCGTTTTTCCTTCATTTACCGCTAAACCCATTTTTCCGCTTCTGTCACAATTCTCACAAAGGCGCCATTGACATCACGCTGTGTTCTTCAAATTATATCAATATCATCGACGTACGCGAGAAGTTGAACAGATTTTTGGAAGAAAGTGGCTCTGCTGTTGACGATGGAGTTCTGCACTATCTTCTCAAGAACGGTGTTAAAGAAATTGCACGACAGTGCATCGCCTTGTCTGAATCCTTTTTTGATGTCGAAAGATTCCGTAAGCTAGTTGTCAACCTTGATGGAGCAGCGTGAGTTCTCCATCGTCATTTTGCACAAGGGAACGAGGTTGGCTAGGGCCCAAAACTAGACATAGGTTCACACAGTCCGTATTTGTAGATGCTGTCATATGCGGCCTTAAAATCGATGAAAAGGTGGGGGGTATCGATTTGGAGTTCATAGATCCTTTTTTTTGGTCGATAGTTGACTTTCCTGGCCTTAAGCCACATTGATAAGGACCAATCAGATTTTTGACGAAAGGCTTCAGACGGTCACATGTTACGGCAGAGAGGATCTTGTAGGCGATGTTAAGTAGACTCATTCCTCTGTAGTTGGCGCAGTTTAGAGGTCAGTTGATAGCTGGTTTTTTTTCCTAGATACTTGAGGTTTAGCTAT
>CAKKXW010001284.1:0-13335 GCA_920937365.1 Sphaerophoria rueppellii | reverse complement strand
GCGTGACGACGATGCACAAACATTTTTTTGCACAAGATCAATTTGTGCGAGAACAGTAAAAACAAAACATAAAACGCGAAAAATATTCATGCATTCTTCAAAGAGAGTGCATTTGTCGGCAAAGTGTCACAGTTACTTTTAAACTAATCCGAAAAGACATGAACTTATATTTGTATTATCGGCGTTCATGGATTTCTCATCTTTTTGAATGAAATAACTTTCATATGCATCTAAACGTCTTGCATCATTAACTTGGCGTATTAATTTTAAGTTATCTTTATTTACGTTGAAATGGTTATATTCTTTAGAACATGATGAGTATGGCTAGGGCTGAAGGTCTACAATTATTTGTTTTTATGTATGTGGAATGTTCTTTATATCGAGTTTCTTTATTTCGTTTCATTTGACCATAGTACACTTGTTCACAGTCACCACATTGAACTGAATATATTCCTGACTTCTTCAAATTATCCGTTTTATCTTTTGTTGTGCCTAAGATGTTCTTCAATTTGTTGTTATTTGAAAATACCGTTCTCATGTTGTTGCGATTAAAGGTACATTTTAATTTATTTGTTACAACTGGGTTGTATGAAAACCGAACCCTTCTTGGTTTATCTTTTTGATCAATGCGCTTTTTTTGGTAGAGAGTAGTCATATTAGAATTTTTGATTTCCTTCATGTGTGTTTTGATGAAATCGTCTATCATTTTTTGGTCGTAAACATTCAAAAAGGAGATTTCCCTAATATATTCATACTGTTTTTTAAAATCTGCAACTGAGAGTGGAAATTTGCATAAACGATGAATATATGAGTGAAAAGTGGCATCCTTGTGTTGGATCGGGCAATACGAAGTACTCGGGTTTATGGTAAACAGCGAAATTCAAAATTCCATTTTTATTTTGAACTAAAAGATCCAAAAAAGGCAATTTGTTATCTTCTTCTTCTTCAACTGTAAATTTAATGCTTTCGTACTGACAATTGAGAAGAAACCTACTTAAGGTTTGATACTTCTGATTTTTTCACTACAGCGAATATATCATCTACATATCGTAACCAAATCCTAGGCAGATTTCCTGAGATCCTTAAATCTGTTTCAAATTTTGACATAAATAATTCGGCGATCAAAGTTGAGAGAGGATTACCCATACTTGTGCCTCGTTCTTTCACGTAGAATGATCCACGAAATTGAAAATAATTTTTCTCCATACATTTTGTTGCAACATAAATCAGTTTCTTCTCTGTGGCTATGTCATTCCGTTCTAAATATTCATCCAATGCTTTTATGGCTAGCTTAATATCTAAAGATATTTTTAGTTTGATTAATTAAAAAAAAAGTGTAATCAATAAGGAAATCTTATATAATATACTATTAATTAAGATTGCACACAGTTTACTCTGAAACAATCAGTAGATATTCATGTGAACGCAAAGTCAGATGTTCGATTTCTTTTTGCATGGAGCCAATGCTGTCGAGCATGTTGGTCCATGTGAACCCCACTATTAAACGATTTATAAGTTAAATCCATATGGTTTGATACTAATAAAACTTAACAATGTAAAATTAAGTATACAATTAAGTGGAAATCATTGGATGACAATATACGTCCAGTGAATATTGCTTAATTAATAGTTAAAAATTATAATTAACATTCTAAACATCTAATCGAACAAATGTTCGCTGTTGCTTTTATTTTTTTATGATTTAATGTAAATCGCATATTATGGTACGTATTAAAGGTTTGCCATCATTCAATGATTATAATGAAGTGCCGCCAACCTATCAAGTAAATGCTTGTCTATAAGGGCTAGTGTTAAACCAGTGCCAGTGGCTTTCTGCAATTTTTTCAAAATTTTGTGGTATTGAGGCTCCATTTAAATAAAAATATTGACATCGATCAATTTTTTTCACATCTTTCAACAGGTGATCACGAAGATTTCGCTGCAGTACGCCAAACTCCGGATGCTCCTCGTCGTCGTTCTGTAACCAAAGGTTACGATTCTTTGGTTAATTCACACATAAACTTCAATTCCTCGTGGAAAACAAATTTTAAATGGCATATTGCATACTTCATATTTTTCTTCGTTCCGTACAAAAACACGTCATTTTTAAAATGACAAGACAATGAATATTGTTGATCAGGATCACGTTATCTCACTATAATAAATGATTATCGACAATACACAGGAAACTGCTATGTTGTGAGTTGTGACTGTTCTATCACACTCACCTTGGAAGCTCTTCCCTCTCGCTTGCACCCACTAAAAAGAAAATAGAACTATAAGACTTTAAGACTTGCTACAATATTTTATGCACTGTTTCGTAATTAGAAAATTTTGAGGTATCAATTTCAATTGAATAACAAATCAGAGTAGTTATATATAAATTTACTTACCTTTTAACATCAGATAGCCGGTAGCCTTGATTTATTAAAGCAAGCCTACACATTTTATTCTGTCTCCTATGTGTCAAAAACTATCTGTTGAGGTAAATTTAATTCGGTTATTAAATGAGTGAAGGAGGAGTCAGTTTATTGATTAAAATTAGTCGGATTATATATACCTAGCCTTGTACCGCAGATTAGGTTTTCCTTGTCGTCTCGAACCTGGGAACAAGGATGAGAAGACTTTCGTCGCTCTTTGTGGCCGCGCCAACGTACTCGTAAGGTTGTACCTTCCTCTCCATTCGCCATTCGCCATTCGCCATCGTCGCATAAGTGACCGAAAATTCTTCGAAAAATTTTTCTTTTGAAAGTGCCCAGTATCAATTCCCCTTTTTTACTTAGATATCATCCAGCACACGGTAAAATCAAAGTTTTGTATAGCAGAAACTTGAACCCAGTTATTTTACCAAACCAAAGCAGCAGCGGTTCGCTAGGGTAATTCTTTCGTATCTCCACTAAGGTGTCGCTTGTGGGATTGATGTTTGTTCCAAGGTAGGTAAACTCCTTAACTACTTTGTAATTGCTGCTACCAACATTGACGTTTTGTCCTAGGCGGTAGACAGATGTTGCTTTGTTTGTTGATAGCATGTACTTTGTTTTGTCCTCATTCACTTCAAGACCAACGAGTTTCACCTGTTCTTCAATCGCTGTGAAGGCCTCAAGCACAGCTCTCTTGGATCGACCAATGATGTCAATGTCGTCCGCATAGCCTATTAGCTGGGTGGTCTTGTTGAAGGTAGTGTTTTCCGTGCTCACTCCTGCCTTGCGAACTATCTACTCCAGGACTATGTTGAAGAAGTCACATGACAGCGCATCTCCTTGACTAAACCCTGCGCATGTTTGAAACAACTCGGACAAGTTGCACACTGCACTGCATATTGTTAAGCGTCATGCGGCACAGCTGGATCAGTTTGTTCGGGATTCCGAATTCAGACATAGCCATCATAAGCTCTTAACGATGGATTCTATCATAAGCAGCTTTGAAGTCGATGAAAAGGTGGTGAATTGACTTGAAATTCGTTGGGTTTTTCCAGAATCTGAATCGCCCGCGGTAGTTAATTCAAAACACAAACGGAATTTACCCCCGCGGCTGTTAATTCCTTTTTGAATTGGAAATAAGGCCAACCATAAAAAAGAATTAACGCCTGCGGGTGCTAATGCCAATTGGAATTGGCACTAAGACCCACGAGTGTAATTATCTTTTGGATGTGATCATTTCACCCTTGGGTGTGAACACTTGCGCGAATTTCATTTTAGGACTTACCCACCATGATAGGTCATTAGTGCAGAAATAAAATTCATGGCCTCCGACCTTCGCGATTAACTTAAAACATTTTGTAAAATAATAAAATAAGTGGACAGTTTTTACATATTTTCAAAGTTTTTTTTTGCGCATAATGGATGAAACATACCGCATGCGGCATGCACTAACTCTATGTCTATGTGACGTTAAGAGAACATTTTCCAATGCAAACGTTTTTCTGCACTCTGGGATGTCAAAGTTCGGTGAGGGAACGGTATTCTACAAGCACAGTATACTTGAAGCCAATATCATCTTATTGCATCTATCTGTCAACTAAAATAACAGAGTCCCATAAAAAGTAAAATTTAACTGGGAGTACTGACCTACCATAGTGGGTAAATAATCTCTTGATCGAATTCGGCACTGATGACCCTCCATAGTGTGTCAGAAGTTCCGAAAACTATTTTCGGGACTTCTGACTTCGAGTCGAGTTTCCCTGCGCCAAGTGTCTAAACAAAACTGAAAACCCGAAAAAGGGCATTTATTATTAAGTAAGGCATTATTCCTGGGTTGCAATGGAAATAAGACCGCAACCCTTACTTACTTACTTATGGTGCCGCTACAGTCCAGGTCGGACCAGTCGGGTCGGACCACCTGTGTGCTCCACCGGAGTCGCGGTCTTCCTCTTCTGCGACCTCCTTCCGGATTGGATTAGAAGACTCTATGAGCAGGAGCATCACTTTTTCTAAGTCGTTGGACCTTTACTTTTCTGGCTAGGTCAGTGTCGCTGTACAGCTCGTACAGTTCTTGGTTGAATCTTCGTCTCCATTCTCCATTAATGCAGACAGGACCTTAAATCACTCGAAGAATTTTTCTCTCAAAGCAGCCCAAAGCGTTTTCATCAGATATTGTCATAATCCATGTGTCTGCACCATACATGAGGACCGGGATGATGAGGGTTTTGTAGAGTGTCACTTTAGTTGCTCGGGAGATAACTTTACTACTCAATTGCCTTCTAAGTCCAAAGAAGCAGCGATTCGATTGGCAAGAGTGATTCTTCGTTTGATTTCAGCGCTGGTGTTGTTGTCTGAGCTGATAGCAGATCCCAGGTAGACAAAGTCCTTAACTACCTTGAAGTTAAATCTGTCTATATTGACGTTTGCTCCAAGACGTCGATGTTGGTTGTCCTTTCTTGTCGACAGCATTAACTTGATCTTGCCCTTGTTAACCGCTAGACCCATCTTCCTGGCCTCCGCCTCAAGGCTCACAAACGCTCCACTGACATCACGCTGTGTTCTTCCAATTATGTCAATGTCATCTGCGTATCCTAGTAGCTGGACGGACGGACGGAAAGATTGTGCCTCTGGTGTTGACATTGGAGTTTTGCACAATCTTTTCAAGAATGATGTTGAAGAAATCGCATGACAACGCATTGCCTTGTCTAAAACCTTTTTTGACATCAAAAGCGTCCGTTAGGTTCTTTCCGACCATGATGGAACAGCGTGAGTTTTCCAGTGTCATCTTACACAGACGGATGAGTTTTTCTGGTATGCCAAAACTAGACATTGCTCTATATAGTTGGTCTCTATAGGTTCTGTCATACGCGGCCTTGTAATCGATGAAAAGATGGTAGGTATCGATTTGAAGTTCCTGGGTCTTCTCCAAGATCTGCCGTAGGGTGAATATTTGATCGATGGTTGACTTTCCGGGTCTGAAGCCACACTGATAAGGACCTACCAGGTTGTTGACGAAGGGCTTCAAACGTTCACACAGCACGGCAGACAAGATCTTAAAGGCGATGTTAAGGAGACTTATACCTCTGCAGTTGGTGCAGTTCAGGGGATCTCTTTCTTTTTTTGAGGATCGGGCATACGATGCTGAGGTTCCGACCAAATTTTCCAGATGAGCTGATGCATGCTCCTGACCAAATCATCTTCGGCTGCTTTGTACAGTTCGGCGGCTAGCCCGTCTGCTCCAGGGGCTTTGTTCGACTTAAGTTAAGATATCGCTTTTTTCACTTCGTCCATGTCGGGTGGGCGGAATTGTTGGCCTCCTGCACCCAAATTGAATGGTTCTATATTGCTGACGGAGGTTTGGTCGTCATCGCCATTATACAGCTTGAAAAAGTGGTGTTTCCATATCCTCAGCACTGACCGCAACCCTTATAAGGGTCTAATTTCCATAAGAAATGGAAATAAGGACCTATGCGGCCTTGTTTCGTCGGGGGTTATTTAACGTCACCATATTATGGTATTGCGTTTTTTTTTTTAATTTGTTTCACGTGTGGGTTCTATTTCAAATTAAAATTGGAGTTCAAGCCCAGCAAAAAAAGGAATTAACCCCAGTGGGTGTTAGTTAGAATTTTTCTCTCAAAGCAGCCCAAAGCGTTTTCATCAGATATTGTCATAGTCCATGTCTCTGCACCATACATGAGAACCGGGATGATGAGGGTTTTGTAGAGTGTGACTTTAGTTGCTCGGGAGAGGACTTTACTACAGTATTTTACGGATGTAAGAAACACTCATATAAGAAAAACTCGCTTATAAGAAACGCGACCTAAAACACCATGTCTTTTTCTTAAATTTCTCTCTGAAATTGAACGTATATAAGAAACTCGCATATAAGAAAAACACGTTTATAAGAAATATCTTTTAATGCACAATACAAATTATCAAGAACAAAAAAGTACGCATATAAGAAACTAACTTCAGCTCTACTTTGATTGAAATAAATATTTGTTTACACATAGGCACCAATATGTTTCCACCTTAAGTAACAACTTCCAGTTTTCCAATAAAAATGACAACGTCAGATTGACAAGAGCGTTAATACTCTCATCGTATTTCTATCTAGCTAGTTCCCGCGACCTGGCAATCGATTGTAGTGCCATCTTTAGTTCTGGCGCAGTGCTAAGTTGTTTTACATCAAAACATTTTTTAAAGATATGACCATTCTCAAAGTTTTACACATTGTTAAAAGATCTTGGTGGCTGGTCACAACTCAAACAATTCAAAACTGCTTCAAGAAAGCCGGGTTTTCTCAAATTGAATTGGATGCTGAAGTAATCTGTTCTGATGAAGAGAATTTAAATGAATTTGATGATGAATTCCGTTACCTTGAAAGCTGGGAAAATGAAGAATGTTTCGGAGAAATAAACGAAAGAGATCTCATTAATGAAATGCAAATGATGGCAGATGGGTACGAGGAACCAGATTTAGTTGAAAGAGATGACGACGGTTTACAGTTACTACAACGACCGCAACAATTGAAGCGTTCTTTCTTCTAAAGCAGTTTTTTGATATTGAAGAACTTCTTTTTAAGGACATTTCAAAGGATTTCATCCAGAAAAAAATCGAAGACAATTTTTTAAATATTAGTGACATATGAACAGTTCCTAGGAATATGAAGCTTGTATAATCATAAGTATGTATACCTCTCTGAATTTTAATTGTAATTTAATTGTGCAAGTATGCAATATTTTCCTTATTGAAGAAAATACTTATTTTTATTTATTTAATTTTTATTACGTTTGAAAATAAAAACTTTAAGTTGTTTTTTTTTTTAGGTCATAATTTCCAAAAACTTTATGCATTGTTTTTTCTTAAATCCGTTGTTCTTTATAAGAAATTTTTTTCTTATATCCGTGTTGCTTACATAAGAAATTTTCTTTCTTATATCCGTTGTTTGCATATAAGAAAAACTCGGATATGAGAAAGAAATGTCCGGGTTTTTCAGACTTTCTTATAAGCGTGTTGTACTGTATTTATCACAAAATTGATATTTTCTGCCATATCAACTTGTTTCCATTTTAATTATTTGAAACATTTCTTTTCATTTTACCACACCTCATATGCTCAGGTATTTTGCTCACAATGCTCGGTCTCTTTTTTCCGAGCGCGTCGGTCGAACTCTGAACACTCAACTTTGATGCTCTGAACACACTGAACTAAAAAAGAAACACAGTTTTTAGTGTGGCAGTTCAGGCTCTGTTCAGATGTAAAAAAGAAAAACGCCTATTGCCTATTGAAAATCAGCTTGGAGATTTTACAGGTGAGGTGCGTAATGTATTTTTGTACTTTGATTAACTGACACCTGAAAACTTGCCGTTTAAGCAAGGTAGCAGCAGCTAAGCATGCGTTCTTAGTACATACATAGGACATACTAACACTACTCAATCGTCCACATTTCGTTCGTCAGAAAGTACGTGACGTGTGGTGGCCCTGGGATTTCACTCTGTAAGCAAGTGTCGATCGTCAAAGGGCGGATAATTTAAAAATCGAACAATATTTTAAAGGGTTGGGATATTTCCAATCGACGTTTAATGATAGTTTAGAATTTAGATAGATAGATCTTTGACACCTTAAATTTAAACCACCTACAATTTGTCAATAAACATAGATCGAGTTTTCTTTTGTTCATTTCAAGATTATTATGATTCTTATTATTCTTTTAGGTAGTGTCCGTAGCTCAGTGGTTAGGTGCGTTAGCTTCTAAGCAGAACGTTGTGGATTCGAGTCCTACTCGTGCCCATAGATTTATATCATCTTTCACGGGCACTGCCTCTTGCGAAGAACTGACGAAACTTCCAATAGTATCATCTGTCATGAAAAAGTGCTTCTCATTTTTTCCGTTTGGAATCAGCGTAAAATTGTAGGTCCCTCAATTCTTCACACGCACCTAGAGAATTGTTGATGAGAGTAAGCCACTTAGACCTTGGCTCTTCAAGAGCTGTCGCACCACTCCTTTAGTTTTTATACATAATAATAAAAAAAAAAAAAAATCACTTAGATTAGTTCAAAATACGTCTACAGTTCTTGTTGATCCAAATATTTAGTCAACGCATACACATTATACGTTTCGAGACGACAAGGAATACCGAACCTACGGTACAAGGACCGAATGATTGCGGATGCCAGAGCGCTTGGTTTCGGCGACTGAAGAGTGCATGCGAGAGACCGTTCACGATGGAAGGCTGCAGTATCTCAGGCTGAGATCCTTCATGGATTGTGAGCCGGAATTGTAAGTAAGTATACACATTATACGAAACAAATACGAATCTACCGACCACTTCGTGGTCGAATAAAAGCCATTTTTTGTCTATTTAGTTTAAAATGTTTTAGATAGGCGCATTTATTTCGTCAGTTTCTTTGAAAACAACCTTAATTTTTGTAATTCTGTTTTTTCTTGTGATGGACTCCATTAACGTCCGTACATCCGAAATAAACATTTTAAAGTTATGTATAAATTAATACATAAATACAAATATTAATAAATCGACTTTAAATTAAAAAAAAAGAAAGGAAATCAATTGGTTACATATTTCTTACAATATACAATTAGAAAACAAAAACTCCATTCTGTAGGATCATAGCTCTCTATCGTTGCTGAACATTTACAATAAAACTATAATACCTAGTTGGTCTTGGTGAGCTTCAATGCTCTCATTGATTGTTTAATTGATTAATTAGGATTAAAGAATATTTAAATGGAAATCGAATTGAAAAATAAACGCACAAGAATCAATGTTGAGAACTTAACGAAGAAGAAGCTCTTCCGCAATGTTTTTTTTTTTTTTTTTTTTGTTCACGAAGTATTTATTTTTTGCATGTTTTTGTTGTTCTTTTTTAGTTTAAATGTTTAGTTAATTTGTTGTGTCTGATAGAAACAGCTGACTGACCGCATGACAGTGCTTATTTTGCCTTATAAATTATTTGGTTTTTCCAAGTGTAGCTTTCTTAATTGTTTCGTTTGTTTTTGAAAATTCTAATATTTTAAAATGATTATTTTCTGTTAAGATCAATAAAATGATTATTCTTTGTTTAGACAATTTCCCGTGCTTTTGAGAATTGCACAGATTGGGGGGAAAATTGACTGGTTTCAAGAAAGAAAAAAAAAGCGTATCTGTTTAATTGGTATGTTAGATTAATAGCGACGATTCGACATCATATTTTGGCGTGGCCCATTGCTATAAAAAAAGAGTAATTCGTAAAAATAAATCAATTTAGTTAGTTGATTTGGAAATGTCAATATTATGTTTGTGTTTTGGTATTAAAGGAGGATTGATAGACACTTTTAACGCAAATAGAAAGAATCTTTAGACGAAAAAAAAAAACATGTCTCACATTATGTTCACATCCAAAACTGACGTTAAGATTAAATGGAAACTCTTCTAAAACGAATTGAAAAATTGTCAGGATTGTCTGAAAGTAATTTTCTGTACGAATTCTCATCAAAGGTCGACTGTGCATCGGCATCATCGCCTACGAGAAAAAAAAAACGATATGAAAACATTTCTTTGGAGTCAAATGAGAAACCCCCTTGTGTGAAATCGGGTTTGGTTAACAATATGGGCTAATGCGGTACGTATGTATGTAGAGGTATGTAGAGTGGATCCACTAAAAATCTAACATTCGTTTTTGGAGTGAACTTAGCATCAGACAAGAGAAGGAACGCTTTATTCGAGACTCGATCGTTAACACATCCCTACATTAACTAATTTGGAAACTTTCTATCGTAAACGACTTTGAACATAACTTCATTTGACTTACCGGTTGTTCATATTTTGGCCACTTGGTAGAGCAGGGAAATCTTTTTGGAAATTCATGGGATTCATTTGGTTTCCACCTCCACCTCCCATATTGCGATTCATATTGTTGCCGGCATTGGCACTCATGTTACGATTGTTACCTCCCATACCGCCGCCGCTGGCGCCACCAAACGTATTACCTCCCATAAAGCGATTATTGTTGCCTCCTGCGCCCATGCTGTTCCTATTGTTAGGAGGTGCACCACCACCTGAACCGCCCATATTTCTGTTTCTAATGGGTCCATGTAAATTAACTTGCTTTGAACCTTCACTCATATTGTTGTTTCTATTGAAGCCAGTGTTATTTGTGTTCATATTTCCACCGCCGGTGTTGACGCCAGTGCCCATTGGACGATTGGTATTTCCGCCAAAGCTTCCGCCACGATTGGAGTCTTGCATTCTGTTGTTAGCTCTAAGTAAAGGAAGGAACTATTAATTCTAATCCTGAATAGGCAGAGTAATTTCGCAACGAGATGCCACATAAAAAGGAAAACGCTTAAGTTAATTAAAAAGCTACTTACATGTTATCGTCATCGAAGTTAACTACGGTATTGTTCCTTCTGTGACCTATGTTGCCGCCAACTGGGTTGTTTTGCTGTCTTCCAGCGTTGTTGTTTCCAAAGCCCACATTCCTGTTACCTCCTCCACCACCGATATTGCCTTGACTATTGTTTCCGCCGAATTGTGAGTTTCCAAATTTGGGTGTATCATTAAACCTCTGGGTTTCTGGAAGTGCAAATCCGCGTCGATCTTGATTTCCAAAGTTCCCTGGTCCGCCGCCACTACTTCTTCCATTACTTTCGAATTGATCATTATTTCCTTGGAATCGATCATTGTTTCCTTGGAATCGATCATTGTTTCCTTGGAATCGATCATTGTTTCCTTGGAATCGATTATTTCCACCTTGGAACCGATCATTTCCACCTTGGAACCGATCATTTCCACCTTGGAATCGATCATTGTTACCTTGGAATCGATCATTGCCACCTTGGAATCGATCATTGTTACCTTGGAATCGATTATTTCCACCTTGGAATCGATCATTTCCACCTTGGAATCGATCATTTCCACCTTGGAATCGATTATTATTTCCTTGGAATCGATCATTTCTTCCACCAGTGTTATGTCCAAAATTTCCTTGATTAACAGGCTCCACTTGGGGAGGGACAGAGGAGGCAGGTTTCGGACGGGTTACCAAATTGATAATGATTGGAGGGTCGTTAAAGTTATCAACTGGCATGTCTTCGTCGAAATTGCGGTTCATGGAGTTACCGAAGTTTCCATTGTTTTCTGGCCATTTGTCAATCTGACTGCCGGTGGGGAAGTTCCGGGCGCTAGGAATGGGAACATCGTCAGCAAAATCAATGTCATTTGCAATAGGGGCAACTGATGCTGTTCTGTTATATGGAGCTGGCCGCTGCTGACGCACAGGTTCGTTGCGAATTGGCCCAACATTTCCTGGCTTTGCAGCTCGGCCAGGAAAGCCTCCCTGGTTGGCCATTCGACCACCAGCATTAGGTTGATTAGGACCACGAGCTTGAGGACCTGGTTTGGAGATGGCCGGCTTTGGGCCGCGACTTCCTTGCTGATTAACTGGAGGACCTCTTGGTCCAGATGGTCCCTTCACAGGACCTGGACCCTCATTTGGAAACGGACCGTTTCTATTGTTTCTTGGACCGCGCATTGGTGGTCCTCTTGGTCCGCCACCCATTTGCATTTGTTCCTCAACAAAATTCGGCGGAAAGCCAATTTCACCACCTCGTCCAGGTCCTTGGCGACCCATCTGATTCGGATTGAGAAGTTTGTTCATTTCTTCAAAAACTGCACTGCACAACTGCAAAGCGTCTTTTGTTGTTTTCTCATCAATACCATCGAAGCCCATTGCTTGTGGATCCATGTCACCAAAATCTTGCATGCTCATCATTCCGTTTGGAATTCGTGGTCCTCGCTGACGTGGACCTCCTCCTCCACCAACAACGGCCTTTGCTGTGCCACCCGGCTTTTGATTACGATCTCTCACCCGGCCGGGTTCAACATTGATGGTTTCTCCCTTGAAATCTGTACTATTTAGAGCTTTGATTGCATTTGCCGCCATTTCAGGTTTTTCCATGTGAACAAAACCACAGCGATTCATAACATCGCATTCAGTGACCACTCCGAAGGCTTCAAATAGATGACGAAGTTCTTCAGGCTTAGTTCCCGCGGGTAAGCTTCCGACAAAGATTTTTGTGGACTGAAATCAATTAGTTGAAAATTTAGTCATTGTGTATTTAGATTTATCTTCGTTAAACTTACCATTTTATTTTACAGGATGTGTGCTTAGAATAAGATGGATACTTAGTTTGGAAATAGTTTATTTTTCACAATTATCACTGACGAAAATTCTACGATTTTTTCTCCAACTCGAGTTTGAAAAGAAAATGGCGCCGAGCCAGATGAGTTCTCTTATGGCATTTCAGTGATGCCAAAAATATTATATTTGATGAAAATGCATTTATTGAAGGTAAGAACACATGGATTACTCAGATTTCGATTGCTTTTCTTTATGAAATTCTCATTTTTATATGACGCTTCAAGGCGTGACATGATAGTTGTGTTCATTGACACTGTGCTGGACTGTTCTAGACAGAAAAGTACAGCTTTTTGCTGTTCATTGAGGTTTTTTCTGTGCTGATCTGTTCTACTTTCCTGTTCATTGACAAACCTAGAACAGTTTAGAACAGGATTTTCTGTTCTTGCTTTTGAGTTATAACAGGTTAGAACAGACTCCTGAGAAATGTCATGTTTGTTTACGTTTTGATTTGGCTGTGCTTTGTGTTTTTTTTCTCGTGATTTGAAAAAAAAAATAAAGTTATTTTGCCAATTTGTTTAATTTGTTTTATTGGATAATAATGAAATACATTGAAAAAAAAATGCATCAAATTCTTTTACATTTCATCAAAAATGGTGGATTTACATTCGTATTTATTTGCAGATCTGCGTGCAAAAGGGATATCAAATACTAAAAATGTGTGTGTTCGATTGAGAGAGAAGATAAAAATGCAGACATCTTCACTATAATTTAG
>CAKKXW010001283.1:0-13336 GCA_920937365.1 Sphaerophoria rueppellii | reverse complement strand
ATGCCTTTGAAATATCAAGTGCAACAATCTTACTTTCTCCAAAACGATGTAAAGATTTGTTCCACTGTTCGGTGAGATAAACCATCAAATCACCAGTGGACCTGTTGCTGCGAAAGCCGTACAATATTCATATATCCATATATTTTTGAAATAACCCTGAAGCAGCAGACACTCCAAAAGGTAATCTACGTACCTTAAACACTCCCTTATGTGTATTAAGAGTCAATAACTCGGCCGAGGCATTGTCAACCACCAGTTGCTAGTAGGCCTGCTGTAAGTCCAACTAAGTGAACAATTTGCCTCCAGCTATTGCTGCCATAACCTTGAAAAGATGGTAGCGGGTAGGCATTGGCTTTGATTACCGCATTTACAGTACTGCGTACTATCCGTAGCTCAGTGGTTAGGTGCGTTGGCTGCTAAGCAGAATGTCGTGGGTTCGAGCCCTACTCGTGCCCATAGTTTTTATTTGTTTCTTTCACGGGAACTGCCTCTTGCGAAGAAGTGACAAAACTTCCAAGAGTATCGCTCTGTCATTGAAAAGTGCTTCTCAACATTGCCGTTCGGAATCGGCGTTAAATTGTAGGTCTATTCAATTCTTCACACGCACCCAGAGGATTGTTGAAGAGAGTAAGCGTAAGCCACTTAGGCCTTGGCTCTTCAAGAGCTGTCGCGCCACTCTATTTATTTTTTTATGAAAAAAGATTTGTTTAGCTGGAATATCACTAAGAAAACTAAAACTTTTCAAAAACACACAAAAAAAGTCATCATAAACCTTTCATTGCCAACTGCAACATGAAAATAAAGTTTGTATGGAAACTTTTTTGTCTCTGTTTTGAGGACCTCCATCGTTATAATATTCATAACGGTATCCCTCATTCATATACATTCATAAAATTTTGTTTATAAGAGAGGAGAGAATGGAAAAGTGTTCCCACTATCGCTCTATAATTGTACATTACATTTTTTTTTTTAAACACATAAAAAAAAAATATTCCAGCTAAGTAACTTCTCCGACTTGCTTAAGTTCATAGAAAATATAAAATATTATGTATATAAGAGAATTTACAAGCCATAGAATAGAAGTAATAACCAACACATTTTCTTAATTGCAGATGCAAAACCAACAACGTGTACAGCAAATGCTTCCCCGTTATGGATATCTGAAGAACTTCAGGCTTGGCCCGAAAAAGACGTTCCGATACGTTTTCAAAAAATTGTATCACTCTTCTCAGAATTTGTTGGCCTCTCTGACCAGGGATATTTACACCAATGGCGATGGTCGGAAAATGAAACCTATAAAGCGGATGTATATGTGAATATTTTGAATTCTTCAACTATTTAAAAAATTTATTTTGTAGATTCCAAATATATTTCATCCCAAAACATTGCAATTAAACATAAATGAGAAAATAACAAAAATCTCTTCAAGTTCAACTCGATGTACTGTTGCAACTATTTCGAATCAAATAGCTTCTTGGATGGATGAACATTTAGGAAAACATGCTATGAAATTTAGTCACGCTCTGCAACCTCTTTCCGATTCATTTACAGATATCATTGTATCTTTGCATGTTTCAGCTTTGTTTACTGTCGCTCTCACAGCTAGTCAAAATCTATTTTGGTGGGGTGTACTACCGTTTGAACAAAGAAAATCATTATGGGATCGATTCAGATCAAAGACAAAGAAAAATATAAAATTAGTACATGATGAAATAACGGTGGGTGCACAAGTTATGATGAAAAAATGTCCGATTTACCAGCCAGGATCCATTGGGTTCACTTGTAAACATGGCATACCAAAAATTGGTCAGTTAATAGATTCTGCTTGGGAGTTTTCTGGTGTTTATAGATTCAAGATTTTGACACATTCTAGCCAGGATCCAAATCAATTATTAAATAGCAAGATAAAAACACAAAACCTCAAAGAATCGACCGATCGGCAAGATATGCCTCCACCGCCATCACCTGCATCAAATACTTGTGTTGATAGCAACACTGTTCCTAAAAAAAAAGCGAAACGTGTAATTCAAAAGGAACATCTAGAAGGACAAAAAGATGAAGAGCTGTGGTCCTTAAAAGATGTCGTGTTTGTTGAGGATAGAAACGGACCGATAGGCAAAGTTCTTAAAGTTGATGGTGATTACGCTGCTATAAGATTTTTATCACACGGACAAAATATTGAACGTAACGGAGATGACTGGCAACATTGTCGGTTGCTGAAAAAAGAGGATGTGCAAATTGTCAAGTCCCTGGTTAGTTCAAAAGTACCTGAATATTACCAAAAAACACCGAAACGTCTAAATGTAATAAACAGCTCAGATGCAAATTTTATACAGTATTTGGCAGTAGCAGTCGATGCAAAGGGTGTTCACACTATATCAAAAATGTCTAGGAATATACTTTATAACATTTTCAGTTTACACAACAGCAAGCAAGAGCAAAGTAGTGTCCTTCCAACGGATTACAATGTTTTTTTAGGGAACTCCCAAGACAATATTGCAATACAGTTAAGTGATGACTTCAATGACAATTGTACTATCATGATTATAGATGGTAACCGTACTCTTTATCCTTTTGCACGAGATTGTAATGGTGATTTGAAAGACCCACAATGGTTAAGCTTTCCACCAATACGCACTGTGGCAATGTCCACTGTATCGCTTCCAATACATGGGGTTGATTTGAAATCAAAAGTGTGTATGGTTGTAATGTTTTTGGAAAAACAATATCTAATGCCATCGATCTTACGATGTGATCTCAATAGCATTGTAACGCTTCTTGGAAATTTGGACAATGAAAGCTTATTAACATTAGTTGTGAATGAAAAATGTGATGGAGGACGAAATATATTGCACGCAAGTGTCGTACTCTGTTCTCCAATATCTAAAATAAATAATGATGAACCAACTAGCCAAGCATTTAAAAAGGATCTCCCATGCAGTTCTACTGATTCGGTAACTTCTGGGGAAAGTTTCACTACCAACTTACGTGACATGATGAACCGTTTAGTGAATACCCATTCAGATCTGAGGAACCATATAACTAGTTCAACAAAAGGCGAAAAACAAGGTCCCTTCGAATTAATGCAATCTGAGGACGAATCATCTAATCCACAATCAAGTTCTAAACAATCTTATTTCAATAAACCCAATACTTCAATTTTCATCTCTGATCCGGTTGAAAGAAGAGAACAATCAATTTTGATTCTACAACAAATTTGCTGTAACTCATTTCTTCGACCAAAACTACATTCTCTTTTAAGCCTTCAAGATGCTACTGGATTAACGCCATTTATGCTGTCCGTGACTAGCAGGGCATATGAAGCTGGTCTTATTTTATTTGATACAATACTGTCGCTTTCAGAGGATAATCCTTCTATAAAAGAATCAATGATTTTTCCCGCAGGATCTTCAGTAGACAAATCACCACTTTACGTAATTTGTTATAACGATACCTGTTCTTTTACGTGGACTGGCGCAGATCACATTAATCAAAATATTTTTGAATGTAGAACATGTGGTTTGACGGGGTCGTTGTGTTGTTGTACAGAATGCGCTCGTGTATGTCATAAAGGTCATGACTGTAAACTGAAGCGTACATCGCCAACAGCGTACTGCGATTGTTGGGAAAAATGCAAATGCAAAGCTTTGATTGCAGGAAACCAAAATAAAAGATTTTCCTTACTCTGTAAACTTATATCGAATACAAATCTGGTAACAAAATTAAATTTAAAAGGTGAATCAATACTTTTGTTTCTTATCCAAACTATTGGGCGACAATCTGTTGAACAAAAGCAGTACAGAGCTTGCAATAGATCACGGAGCTATTCTGCTAATAATAAGAAAACCCAATCAAAAGATAATGATCCAGAGATGCCAGACCACGACTTAGAACCTCCAAGGTTTGCTAAAAAGGCTCTCCAACGTTTCCTCGAAGATTGGCAGTCAGTTAAAGTTATGATTATGACAGGCACTGAAGAAAGATTGCAAAATGAGAAAATAAAAAACTGTGGAGATATGGATAGTTGTTCCTTAAAATATTTAAAGTCACAAAGTGGATCAACCCTTCTTGATAAATTCACGCATAATTTATTTGTAAAGTGCAGTCAAGAACATTTGGATGTTCTTATATCAACTTTGGTTAGAGAAACTGCAGAAACCACAAATATTGTGGAAAAATCTATTGCTCGACGCTTTATACGGTCCGTCGCAAGAGTTTATATAATATTCAACCTTGAACGATCTCCTACTGAAAATAGAAAAAATGCACAGAGCAAACACATTCAAAACTGCATAGCAGTGTTTCAATCGCTTCCTATATTAGCAATTGAAGAGCTTTGTGAGATTGCGGTTGCATTAATTGGTCCAGTTCGATTAGGAGTAGTCAGACCAACTGCACCTTTTGCAATGTCATCGTCGAACTTAGATGTAAGGAAACTCACTTTTATTTATTTTAATCCAGCGATTAATTAACTGAACTTTAATTTATCATTTTTATTAGAATTCCGAAGATATATTCAGTATAGACCCTTTTGTATTCGCTACACGTACAGCATCGCAAACTAGATCCTTGCCCGTAGATGCAACTAATGCTTCCAGTGGAAATATAGATCTTGGTCTTAATTTTGGTGTTTTACGTCCTGAAAATAACAATTTTGAAGGTAATATTTCCTTTCGTATTTTCATCTGCATGAATGTTAAGTATTTTATCTAATTAACAAATATAACACATCTTTGATTTGTTTTTTGCTTTTTATTAGTTTGTAAGATTACAGCTAAAATAACAAAAATGTATTATCAACCTATTGCAAGCTATTCATTTATTTAAAACATTCTTAATTAGAGAAAACAAATAAAATGTATATTTACAAAGAGAAAAAATGATATAAGGTCGTGTGCGAATTGGGTTAAAAAGCGATTAAAACTTGACGTTTGGTTAAATTTTGACACTTCGCATTGAATAAGGCCGAGTGCGAATTAGGTTTAAAAATGGTTAAAACTTGACATTTGGTTAAATTTTTACACTTAAAAATTAGACTAGCTGCGGAGCAGGTTAAAATATGACAGTAGTGGTTAAAAATTCATCCATTTTTAACCACAATTCATCCAATTCGCAAACGGCCATGGCCTAAGGCCGTGTGCGAATTGGTCGGCAACTAGCCGACCCTAGGAACCTCGTCTCGCCACCCTACAGAACAACTCCAGAATAATTATAATTTAAATTAACACAGATATTGTTCAAATCCAATGTGATTTGCTAGAATAGATACAATTGAAATAGAGAACTGCGGCGCAGTGCCATAAGTCCTTAGAGGACTTCATAAATCGATTATGAACTTATAACCCACGTAAATGAGTCGAAAGTACGTTAAAATTTCTCATGGAATTGTGACCCCAGCTTACGGTGAGTGAAATCGATTTTTTTTTTTGCTTATTCCGAGCGGTGGTGGAGGGAAATAACTCCACGGGAACTAACTATACTGAGGGATTTAGTTTCCTCCAAGTGAGGATTTGGTCCACTTTTGTAAAAAGTGGTTAGTTCCCATGTACGGCGGGAATTAAAGTCCTTAATGAATTATTGGTTCTAGTTCACTTCGAACGTGAAATGAACTACCAGTTTAACCGAGACAAACTTAAATAAGAATTCAAGTACTCAGCAATGTTATTCGTAAAATTAAAATAAATTTCATATATAGTCATTCAGTAATCGAGTTTTTAATGAATGACCGTAAACATTCAGAAACTCAGTCCGAATTCAGTTCTCAACACTCTGAAAATAATGAAAAATCGCCCGATCTTTTTGATTAATAGCTTATTTTAGTTGTCGAGCAAATAATTTTTTTAAGCTATTGCTGTGTCGATCTATTTGAAAAAGTAACCACTACACAATTACACATCCAGTAATGCATAAAACATTAGCAGATGCTGCATTTCAAAGATTCATTCTGAGCATCTTTTGATGGTCATGTCCGATTAATAACAATTACAACAAAAATGGGTGTTTTAAAAAGAGCTGTAAAACAAGGTTGCCCCACTTCTATTCGAAAGCAGATCTTAAAGAATTTGCAATTCTTTCAGAGGGGGTGGCATGCTCAATCGCTGTTTCCACAACTTAGAATTCATTACGTTTTAATCCTTAATAACTCAGTACTTAGTTATTAAAAATACATTTCTTTTTTACTAAATTGTTTGTTTAAAATACAGAATACAGTGGACCTTATCTTCTTAATATTAATCAGTATGTGTCGAGATATATTCTGAACATTTGAAGTTCGAAATTAAATAAAGAATCGAATTTAAATTATTCTTTATTACAATTCTCGACCTTATTATTACCTTCAAAACAGATTCATTTTCATTTTCGATTTCTGATTTTACAATATGAGTTCGAACTTTGACAAATTTCCCCTTTATATTTCTACCAAATAAAATGACTTTATTGAAGTAAAATGTAAATGTTTTGCGTTTTTTCTAGCAAATATGGGTCCATCAGGTATAGTAACAAGCAGACAAGGAAGCAAGTGTCGACTTCAACCATATTCTGAGAATATGCGCAGTGATGATGGGGGTGAAAATGAAAGTGAAAACGAGTTTAATTTTAATGATGCTGAAACTGAATCCGATTCAGATGATGAACAAAGCAGTCAAAGCGCCCAAGGTATTGTTCCATCCGCTACAATTGTCGAATCCGAAACAGGTAGTCATATTATTATTATTATAATTATTATTATTATTATTGTCCGTAGCTTAGTGGTTAGGTGCGTTGGTAGAACTTCGTGGATTCGAGTCCTACTCGTGCCCATAGTTTCTATTTCACCTTTCACGGCCACTGCCACTTGCAAACAACTGACAAAACTTCCAAGAGTATCATCTGTCATGAAAAAGTGCTTCTCAACTTTGCCGTTCGGAATCGGCGTTTATTTGTATTATTATGTATTTTTATATAACAAATATATTATTATTATTACTTACTTAAGGTGGCGCTACAGTCCGTTGTGGACTTGGGCCTCAATCAACAGTCTCTTCTAGCTAGCTCGGTCCTTAGCTGGTCGTCTCCATTTTTGCACTCCAAGTTGATTGAGGTCCTCTTCCACTTGAGTGCGCCACCTGAGTCGCGGTCTTCTTCTCCTCCTACGTCCCTCGGGAATAGTGTCGAAGGTTTTCCGGGCCGGAGCATTTGTGTCCATTCGCTCTAAATGACCGAGCCATCTGAATCTCTGGACCTTGACCCTTCTGGCTAGGTTCATGTCGTTGTACAACCCGTTAAGTTCGCTGTTGTATCTTCTTCGCCATTCCCCTTCAATGCACACGGGGCCAAAGATGACCCGAAGAACTTTCCTCTCGAAACAGCCCAAGGCACTTTCATCCGATTTTGTCAGGGTCCATGCTTCCGCACCAAACAGCAGGACTGGGATGATGAGTGTGTTGTACAGTTTTACCTTAGTTGCTCGAGAGAGGGCATTTCCACTCAATTGCTTTCTTAGCCCAAAGAAACAGCGATTAGCAAGAGTTACTCTTCGTCTGATCTCGGCGCTGGTGTTATTGCCCGTACAGTTCGTCTCTGTAGATGCTGTCATACGCGGCCTTAAAATCGATGAAAAGGTGGTGGGTATCGATTTGTAGTTCATAGGTCTCTCCAGGATCTGCCGCAACGTGAAAGTTTGGTCGATGGTTGACTTTCCTTGCCTGAAGCCACATTGATAAGGACCAATCAGATTGTTGACGAAAGGCTTAAGACGTTCACATATTACGGCAGAGAGGATCTTGTAGGCGATGTTTAGTAGACTTATTCCTCTATAGTTGGCGCAGTTTAGATGATCTCGCTTTTTGAGAGATCGGGCAAACAATGCTGATGTTTCATTCATCGGGCATACATTCCTCTGACCATATCTTACAGATGATTTGGTTGCATGCTCCTTTCTAGCTCGTCGCCTGCTTCTTTGAACAACTCAGCAGCTAGTCCATCTGCTCAAGCGGCTTTGTTGGATTTCAGCCGTGATATTGCGGCTTTCACTTCTTCTAGGTCGGGTTCACGGAATTGTTGGCTATAATCGTGTCCGACGAAAGGCTCCTGTCTGACGGCTGTGTTTTGTTCGTCGTCGCCGTTATACAGTCTACAGAAGTGGTCCTTCCAAATCCCCAGCATTGACTGCGATTCTACTATGATGTTCCCTTGTTTATATCTGCAGGCATCGGTTCTTGCTTGATGACCTTGAGCCAGCTGTTTAACCTTTCGGGAAAACCTCCGAACTTCATTCCTGCTGTTGGTTCTCTCAACATCCTCGATCTGACGCTACTCATGCTCTCTCTTTTTTCTCTCCTCTTTTGCTCGGAGAGCTCACGAGCAGCTCTTGTCCTTCTATGGCTGCATGGGCCTGCCGGCACTTTCGTCAAACCAGGGGTTTCGTTTTGGTGGCTGTGTGAAACCCAGCACATTAGAGGCGGCATCTCTAACTGCTCTGGTCTCCGATACTTGATTTTGGCGCCATAGGACTCCTTAAGAGGTTACTTGACACTCGATCAGAGAAGGATCTGGCGATCTCTTGCGATTGTAGCCGTCCGACGTCGAATTTTCTTGCAGCATTTCCTTGTTTTGGCCGTTGTCGGGATATTCGTAGCACTACCTTGGCTTGGCTACGACGAGGTAGTGGTCCGAGTCGATGTTAGCTCCTCGGAAAGTTCAAACATCTAAAATGCTGGACAAGTGCCTTCCGTCGATCACAATGTGATCAATCTGGTTGACGATTGATTGATCAGGAGATCTCCATGATTATTATTATTATTATCATTATTATTATTATTGATATTATTATTATTATTTTTTATACTGGGCAGGTCATACCTTCTGCTGGTGTGGGTTTGGCGAAAGCAATGAACTATGATTTACCTCTACTTAGTTTTTGTTTAATTATTTTACCACCTTAACAGATAATACATTACATGTATGTAATTTTTTTTTATAATAAAATTAGAAGAATCAGGTGATTCATCAACTCATGAAGATGAAGGTTCTGATGATGGTGATACTGATGAAAATTCTGAGGATAGTTACTCTTTAAATGACAGCCAACTTGAAAGAAATTCAGCCGATGCATCTAAAGGAACACCATCTGCATCTTCACATTGGGCTATTCGTAATAGTGAACCAGCTGCCAGCTCTTCAATGCGTTTGCCGACAAGCTCAGGCTTAATTTTTATAGATCCTCTGGCGTTAAGACGTACTGCTATAACATCATCTGCATCAAGCAATTTGCAGGAACCTCATTCAATGTCTACTACAGCGAGCAGTTTAGCCAGAGCTTTCGGAATTATTATGCGCCAGATAACAGATTTGTTAAGTTCAATTGAGTTCAATAACGTAAATATTGAAAAAAATATGAAAGTGACTCTAGCAGAATATATTGAAGTTCAGGTATGTATAATAAATCTTGTTATGAATTTTGTAAATCATTTTGCATATGTAATCTATCAGATGTTTCTGGAAATACGATTGAAAGAAACTTGGAACTGGGTGTTTTCTGTATTAGATGCTACTGAAGCTCAATTAAAGTTTGGAGCTTGTTTAACGAACCCTTTAGATCAATCTCAGGCTTTTCGAAACATTAATTCCAACCCGCAAACAATAAACGATGAACATTTTGGTATCAACTTCTTAGGTAAACAAAATTGATCTGTCTGACTTCATTAAATTTAACGTAATAATATAAACCACAGGATCGACATCATCAAGAAGAGAGTTTTTTACCTATTGTCTATCTCTAATGCGAGCACATTCATCAGAACATAGAGACTCGTTACCAGTTTTGGACATTACGGCCTTACGTCACATAGCATACGCGTTAGATGGCTTTATATATTATATGAAAAGTGAAAAGTGCTCAGAAATAAAAACTGAAGAATATCAGGTTTTAGAAACTGACACAAATCGGAAGACGAAAAAATCATCTTCCAATGATGAGTATACCACGGTAATCAATAATCCGGACAAAAAACAAAACTTTTTTAGGCGATCTGAATCAACTCTTAGCCTTGGCTGTTGTGCTCCGGATCCGTTTTCTTTGACTTTAGAAATGGCACTTCCTTTAGCAGATAAACCTCAACTTCTTCAGACAAATGCTAGAAAAGAAGATTTATTTCTAAATTTCCCTTTACCTATAACGCTAAGTAATAATGATCCTGAGTCTGCGCAAGAACTATCCATGCTAGAAACACCACCTTTGCGCGTAGAATTTCTTCACCAAAATAAACCAAAACACATCTTGGAGGACGTCGTACATACTAATAAAAGTAAACCTGTTTCACCTCACAAATCCTTCTCACGAGAAAGTTCTACTTCATTCAAAGCAGAAAACTCTTTTTATTCCGTACCAACGGATAAAAAAGGGTACATCGATCAACAAAGAAAAAGAAATATTAGCAGGTCTTCGACTGGTAAGTTTTGTTTAATATGAAAATGGAAATAAAACTGTCTTACCAGACATTTCAGTGAGCTCAAAGTTCAACCAAATTGAAGCTTCTTCACAAAACAGTGTACTAAGGCCAAATAATCTTGAATCAAAAACTTCATTGGGCATTGACAACCGATCTGAGGTAACTATTGAAACAAAATCTACAAGAAAATACAACATAAGGTTGGTTTTGTAAGTTTTGTAATAAAATCTTTTATTTAGCATGCACAGAACATAAATCAACATTTTCCTAAGAGTAAAGGCAACCAAAATACACGAATAAAAAAGTTAACACAATGTTTGGGTGCAGAGTCTACAACGCCGACAACTTGGAATGTTTTACTTGGGAGATGGAAACATTCATTAGATTTATTTGGAAGAGTTTTTATTGAAGATGTGGGCTTAGAATATGGTTCAATTCTTTCGGAAACAAGGGGTTTTACCGCCAAAGAAACTAGGTTCAGACGGCAAATGGAAAAGCTTCGCAATGGCCAGCAGCGTGACCTCGTTTTTTCTAAACTAGAACGCAGTCGGGAAGGTCTAATCGTTCAAACGTTTCGAGAACTTAATACTCAATTCGGGGCACAATACCGACGCAATTGCCCACCTTTAACGTTTAATAGAGTTAAAGTGACTTTTAAGGAAGAACCAGGTGAAGGGTCTGGCGTGGCTCGAAGTTTTTATACATCAATAGCAGAAGCTTTGTTAGCCAAAGAAAAACTTCCTGATTTAGAAACTGCTCAAATTGAATCTCCTCAGAAGTACGGTCTGTCTTTGCCAAGCTCACTGAAAAATCGTAGTGCGATTTCAAGAGACACCACACTACAACGCAAAGGTCCAGGTAAAATAGTATGGAGATCAAACAAGGAAAAGAAAGGATGCAACCATTCGGCTACAGCACTTCTTAATACAATCCAAGGTAAAAAAATCCTTTCACTTTACATTTTTGTTTCTTCTGCTTTACCAATAATAAAACACAAATAATAATAAATTATTTAGCTTTATAAAAAAAAAAGGTTTTATAAAGGGTTTTCCAATAAGAGGTGTTATTTTGAATAGCCCGCTGTTCCGATTGCTGTCACTTCTGAAGCTGTCATTTGACATTTAACAAGTAGAAACTATGCCATTAATAAAAATGGAACGATACACTTCAACAATGCATTGAAATTTCAACAAGACGGCGCTACGTGCCGCACAAGCAATGAAACCATCGATCTTTTACAGGAAAAGTTTCTCGAAAAGGTGATCACAATTAGCCACCGAGATCTTCTGATTTAACACCTTGCGACTTCTTCCTTTGGGACCACGTGAAAGATAAGGTCTACGCCAACAGCGCAGCGTCAATTCAAGACCTCAAATATGGAATTCGTGAGGCTATCGTGGACATAGGGCAGCCATTTTGCGATTTGGTTATGGTAAATTTCATGAAAAGGATATGGTCCTGTAAGCGTGTTCGTGGCGGCCATTTGGCTGATGTTGTGTTCCATTAACGGCATTTATCCTCTTTATAATGAAATAATCATCCAATCACTTATCTCAAAAAATGCCATTTTTCTTTGAATATCAAAATAACACTTCTTATTGGAAAACCCTTTATGATGCATTTGAAGACAGTTTCTCTATTTTATTTCACATTAATATGGCTATATTTGCTTAATAAGTTTTTGTACGTCACATCACTATTCCTAGAACGTATTATTTTTTCCTTACTCTATCTAAGTCAGTTAAACTATCGAATAAGAGTGGAAAGGGATAAGCTGTATTTGTTTAATAAGTTTAAGTTCGTCACTTTGTTATTCCGGGAACATATTCTCATATAATAAAACGGCTAAAAGCAGTGTTTTCGTGGTAGATGTTCAGTGACTATTTCTGTACCGAAATTGGAATAAAAATAAAAAATTAAAGTGTGGTTATTTAAACATATGTCATGTTATGACAATAATTAGGGTCACGATTTACGAAGCAACGGGTTTATTTCAACTGTCCTCATTGCAATGTTTCGAAACATAATTGCAAGTTCAGCAATTGTATTTTGAGATCGTAATGAGGCCAAGGAAAAACAACCACCTGCTTCGTCGGCTTTATTGGGTCATTGATTGAGTTTTGTTTTTGTCGTGCACGAGATATCCACCAAGTAACAAGTGTAACTGTATTTATTCCTTCATTAAATAAAACACGGTACGAATTTTATTGTGGGGAAAAATATGATTAAAAACCCCCCTTTTATTATCATCAAAAAACATGACTTGTTCGTCTGAGGGAGAAAACAAGACTCGTTCTCTCTGTGAGATTGTACTAACAGAATTATAAATTATTGATCTATTACATTTTATTCTTCAAACTCGAATGGCCAGTGTTGCAATTCGTAACAGTCCCGGCTAAAAACATATTTTATGATTCAGTCTCCTGACTTATTGTGGCTGATAATCATCCTAATCGAGGTAACCGTCGGAGAGGAATTTTCTCCGATTTCCTCCGAATTTTACTTCGAGGAAGTTCTCCGACAGGCAAAATGTCTCCGATTCGCAGGAAATCGGAGAAAATTCCGCTCCGACGGTTACCTCGATTCGGCCGAATGTATAAATGCAGGTTTGAAATTTATAATATCAACAATTCGGTTTTTCCGTTATGTCCATAGAAGGGAACTACTGTGCGGACAGCACTCAGACAATCTTGATCACGGAATGGTGATCAAATGAATGATGGCATGCACCATTTCATATTCATATCCTAGAATCCCTTCCGTGACACGTAAGTCCTCATGCATACTTACTTACTTACTTAAGGTGGCGCTACAGTCCGTTGTGGACTTGGGCCTCAATCAACAGGCTCCGCCAGCTAGCTCGATCTTTGGCTAGTCGTCTCCAGTTTTGCACTCCGAGTTGATTG
>CAKKXW010001282.1:0-10178 GCA_920937365.1 Sphaerophoria rueppellii | reverse complement strand
TTTTTGACGTTGAAAGATTCCGTGAGCTCGTTGCCAAACTTGATGGAGCAGCGTGAGTTCTCCATCGTCATTTTGCACAAGCGAACGAGCTTGGCAGGGACGCCAAAACTAGACATGGCTTTGTACAGTTCGTCTCTGTAGATGCTGTCATACGCGGCCTTAAAATCGATGAAAAGGTGGTGGGTATCGATTTGGAGTTCATAGGGCTTTTCCAGGATCTGCCGCAACGTGAAAATTTGGTCGATGGTTGACTCTCCTGGCCTGAAGCCATATTGATAAGGACCAATCAGATTGTTGACGAAAGGCTTCAGACGTTCACATATTACGGCAGAGAGGATCTTGTAGGCGATGTTTAGTAGACTTATTCCTCTATAGTTGGCGCAGTTTAGAGGATCTCCCTTTTTCAGAGAGCACCGAAGGTAGCCTGAAAAGTGTTGCCCCGGATTTTCAGAAGATGATCTTAAAACTTTCTTGTTCTCTCTCTTATGGATATGCTTGGATAGGAGCTTGTATCTGAGTAGTTTTGGAACAGAACGTCTGTTGAAATTAACTATAATTATTCCCCAAAATCTTCACAGCTCTTATTGGATTGTTGATGGCTACTTGCAGGAGATGTTGGCATCAACTTCGGATGGCAATCGTTTGGTTCCTTTTCCGTCACAAGGTAATCCAAAAATCTTATACGAATGACGATTCGAAAGTGCATTTGGAAGGATTGATGGTAAGTTCAGATGGTAGTCTCCCATGGGATGGGAGGCATGGGATAGCGATCTGGGTGGTGATAGCATTGAGTTTCCATAAAGTCACCAGTCACAATTTTTCTTCTTGACCATATATGAAGAGGATTTGCCCAACTGCTCCTTGAAGGTCGACAAAATCCTTGGTTGATTATGAACCTACTCGATTTAATAGCCTTAAGACCTCAACCTTGGTTTTCTATGTGATGTCTTCAAATTCCTTCAATACATTGTAAATGAAGTGTGATGGATTTATTGTTTGAATATTTGCTGAATTTGATGGCGATAAGCAATAATGATAGGTCAGGATCCAGTCCCAGGTTGGAATATCAGTGCCATTTGCTGCGTACAGTTTGAGGTTCTATTGATATTTCCGCATTTATATACTTGCAGGTGGAATGACTAAAATTGTAATTCCAATGAGAAAACTTTTGTTTGGAAGATTGCTCATTGAAATAAAGGCGACTTTTGGGGTCTGCGGATTAGCAAGTCACTGAATGCTGTCCGCAAATTAGTTTGATACTTTCTTGTTAGTTTCGCGAATCGATGAGGGTAAAACCAGATGTTTGAATTTCTGCTTCAATCTCTTTTTGAATGAAGTTTTGGAACGTAAGGAACTCTGGCTTCTATGTACCTAGGTTAGGTTAGATTGTAGTGGCTGTCTAGTTGTTGTTGACTCACTTAGACGTCAAGGATCCGTTGTGATACCACAAAATACTCATGGGAGAGAAATGAACTTAAACAAACCAATTCGTGCTTTTTATGAAGTTAGAGAGATATTTTGTGGTGATCGTTGCCAGTTCACTGGTATTATCGAAGAAGGGATTACCGAGATAGTTATTCCTTCTAATGGAGAGTGCTGGACATGTACATAGAAGGTGTTGAACTGTTTCCTCTTCCTCCTCATCTATGCAGCTTCTACAGAAGTTATTTGTGTAGACCCCTAGCCTCAGAGCATGCCTACCTATGACGCAGTGTCCTAATATAACTCCAATTGTAGAGCTTATATATTTGCATGGTTGCTAGGCAGGCAGACTCATCATCCCAGCCCTGCTGTATGGTGCAGAAGCGTGGACCCTGACAAAATCGGATGAAAGTGCCTTAGGCTGTTTCGAGAGGAAAGTTCTTCGGGTCATCTTTGGCCCCGTGTGCATTGAAGGGGAATGGCGAAGAAGATACAACAGCGATCTTTACGGGTTGTACAACGACATGGACCTAGCCAGAAGGGTCAAGGTCCAGAGACTCAGATGGCTCGGTCATTTAGAGCGAATGGACACCAACGCTCCGGCCCGGAAAGCCTTCGACACTATTCCCGAGGGACGTAGGAGGAGAGGAAGACCGCGACTCATTTGGCGCACTCAAGTGGAAGAGGACCTCAATCAACTTGGAGTGCAAAACTGGAGACAACTAGCTAAGGATCGAGCTAGCTGGCGGAGCCTGTTGATTGAGGCCCAAGTCCACAACGGACTGTAGCGCCACCTTAAGTAAGTAAGTAAGCTTGGCAGGTGGTACCCTGTGACCATCTAGCATTTTTTTTGTTGATTCTAGAGCAAATTGTTTGAGCAGATATTTACATGTAGCAAGTGGTGTTCCTATTTATGATTTTGTCTGACATACGGCAGAAGTGTTCCTTTTTTGGCGAGCTCATCGGCGTTGCAATTTCCCGGGATGTTTCTGTGGCCCGATACCCAAATGAAGTGAATATTAATCTGTTCCGTCATCTCATTCAGAGATGATCGATGATCGTGGACTATTCGAGAGTTTGTGGAGACAGACGCGAGAGATGTGAGAGCGGCTTGTCTCTTTAATCTCCATTACTTCCGCCTGGAAAACACTACATTGATTGGGAAATCTGTATGATGGACTGAGATTCAGTTGTTCTGAACAGATACCACTTCCAACTCCGTAATCGGTCTTTGATTCGTCTGTATAGAAGTGTACCGCAGTGTCTCCCAGGGGTCTCTCTACTCTCTTCTTCCCAGGAAGATCTTGAAGGGATGGAGACATGTAAGCTTTTATCGAATACCATTTCTGGGGTGGTGTAGTCTTAGCGATCTGGGATAGATCTGAAATAAATACGACAACTCCATAAATGAGTATCGGTCTGATTACCGAAGTGTATAGCCAGTGGGTTATTCTATGTACCTACTTCAAGTTGTTTCTTGAAGAGGAACAATCTGATTTAATAATGCAGAAATGTCAGCAACATTGGATGACGCCTCGCCGCTGAGAAAGAAGAAATGTCTGTATAGAAATAGAAATCTGAGATTTTAGTAGCCATGTCAGCCAAAATTTTGAGATCTTGATTCCCAATGCACGAAAAGTAAACTGAAGTAGCTTTATCCATACAGTTCTTACGATGTGTTCCGATACAGTCGGTGACGTAATCTCTCTCATATTTGTTATCTGCCTTGGACGCTTTCCACCGAGAATGATACCACTGAGGAAGGTCTCGAGCCTCTTGTGTTCCGATTTCTGGATTTTCATACTTCGGTCAGCACATCGGCTTCTAAATTTCCGACCAGCCAACGTACCTATAATATTTCGTGATATCCGAAGTGAATTATGGTGGCACCTTTATGGACACTTTAGCCATTATTACTTCTTCTTCGCCGTTTTCGTCTGTGTTTGGGGTAGTGTTTTTCTTTTTTTAGGTCGTGGTAGGTTAATAGCACCTTATCGTAAGGCGATAACTTCTAAACTGTGTGTGATTGTGGAGTTGATAACTTGAATGTTATTAAATAGTATAGTATCTTGTGATACCCTGGGGTGGAATCGGCTAACACGATTGTTGATTATCACTTTATTGATAGTCGTTTTTGATTATCAACTTTATTTTGCTCTGTGTAAATCGATCAATAAAACAATTTGAGTTTTTGGCAGCACCTACAATAATCAATGTCGCTTTGCTCAGTCTTTGCTTTTTTGTTGCCAGATTGACAACTAAAATAAATTAAATTAAAATACAAGTCAATAAATAACTTCATACAGAATTTTTTATTGAGTTGTTTGTGTGTTGAAATTGGTGTTTAGATATAAGACTATCATTGTAAATTGTGCCCCGGATTCTATCTTTTACCGTGGCTCTAAGTATAACATTCCTAACGAAATTGGAACCCAGTGTTTCAAGAGCATTGATGTCAGTGAAATATTCCAGTACAGAAGAATATCCAACATTTTAACTTAGAGACTTGACCAATAAAAAGGGGATGTCGGTTTAAAATGAAAAGTAAAAGTGACAACCAAGGGGACTTATCAAGGGAAGGAGGAAGTTATTTCACCTTTTTGTGCAAGTGGGCGGGCGATAAATTCCTTCGGGGAATCGACTACCTATGTTCCCTTACAGTGTGACGATCGAAACTAATTGTCAATAGTCACTAGATTTCGGGTTCAACAATCAATCCTCTATCTATTTATATCTCAGATGACAGGTCTGAAAAACGTTACAAGGGCTCGATCTTATAACAAACACTTCATCCGTCCGAAGAGCTAAAATGCACACGTGGTAGTAGATCCGCATGCCGGTACAAAGAAACTGGGACACCCTCTCCGAAGATTGGCCTAGATGGTCTGGTCGAATAGGCGTATACCTAGAGCTAAAAGATTCAAACCAAAACTATTTAAAAGCCTTTAATCGAAGCCCTAGTCTTGGTAATTGTGCACTCTGTTGCATGTATACTTTTATTTCAATAATTTGATAGCCAAGTTAATGGTTAACCATCCGATCGTATAAAATTATTGTTTTTCAAAAACGCATTGGAATAACAAATATTTTTTTCTCTAACCCCTATTGGTGTTATATATTTCATTATTGCAATGAACTGAACATTCCGATTGTCTTAAATTTATTCGTTTTATTTTTTTACACTTTGTAACCCACAAATAATTTCCTTAAGAAATTGATTGAAGCCAACCCAAGGTTGTTGCTTACAAAAATATATGAAAACGACACCAAAATAGCTATCGCTTTCAAATGTATGGAAAAAAGTGATTATCGTTTTGATAATCACTTTACGTGGAGCAAAAGCAATTATTTTGACTATCAACTATCAACTATCAGCTTAGCCGATTCCACTCCTGTATTCTTAAGCTAAGTAAAATATTATTTTAAAAAATTAAAAAAAAAAAAACAAAGTGGACCTTTTTTTTAAGAGATAGAAAAAAAGTTAGTCCTTTTACCAAATTCTCAGATGTTCTGTCAATAACCTTACGGGCTATATTTCAGTTTCATATCAGCACAAATTCCCGAAACTATTGTTCTTGTCAGCACTATTTGCCAGGAACCTAACACCTCTATCCGGTGTCCGATGTCCACACAATTGCTGTAAGTTGCACACGGATGACTCGAAAATTAATCCGGTCCCAAAATTTCATTAGGAAGAGAACAAACTACTCTGACTGCAGGTGGTTACGATTTTATACCTTCGTTTTAGCGGCTTGTTGATTTCAAAATGCGTTTCACATTCTTGCTGCACTAGCAAGCCGAGTTTCACGTTGTTCCATGCATATTCTTTTGTTTGGTTTTCCCCACCTTTGTCCTTTTTTCGTTTTTGCATTTTTGGGCATCCACCTTCCTTGCTGACAACTCTGATTCAAAAATTTAAAACTCTATGGCTACTGGTGTATTGAAACGTAAATTACCTGGAAAGTACGTGCCGTTGAATAGGAACCAAAAGTTTTTGTGTGTACCTTGGATGTCCGGCAAACTAGCAACCAGGAACCTGGACCAAATTACTGAATTTGCATTGTTTTGATGCGAGTTGTTTTTTCTGTGTGTTTATTTCCGTTCCATGTCTGGTTCTATAGAGAAGGTTCACAGGTACAGTGAAGTGGTGTTGTCTCTGGCTATCTGGCTATGGCTACCGATATTTTCGGAGTTGTCTTTTGGGTTAGAAATGCTAAATCACGTAAAAGAGAAAACGTGTGCGATTGGAATTGTTAACTATTTTAAGGGTTCTATTGCTAATCCTTTTCAAAACGGGCACGTTCGATTTTTCGGTGCCGACATTATTTTTCAATTAAACGAATGAAACGATGGCTATTTTGTGGAATGAAATTCAATTGAATTTTTTTTTTAATATGGAGTACCTTTTTTGTCAAAGGAATCCCTGATGTCTTGGAAAAGGCATACAAAAACGTTGGTTTCTTTTTAGTTGAAGTAACTGCCTTCTAATTTGCGAAGCCAATTTCTCACTTTAAAAGGTATCTAAAATCCGAGACTTAGTTTCAGAATTATATTGAGACGAGTTGATGTTCTTAGATTGAGTTTCACACTCTCTGATTTAACAGCTATTTTCTGATTATCCACATGAGCATTTTGGACCAAATTTGCAGCTGGCGAGGTGGGTGCTTCGTTATTCATTCAGGCATTTATTCATTTGACTTATCAAATGCACTGTGGTAAAAATTAATTAATTTTGGATGAAGAAAAACATAAGCCAACTTTTTAGCACAAACAAAAAAACAAGCCACTCAAGCGGCAACCTCGACGACACATCGCCAAACTACATCAGTCTTACCATTTAAGCTATAAATCTATCAAAGTCGCAATAGCCTACAGGGCAAGACAGACAGAGTATGACGACATAAAATCCATCATAATCCTCATGCCTCATCTAGTCATTGTTCCATCTTCCATCGTCCGTTTGTCGCTCGCCAGCGTTTTCTCTGTGCGATGTTCATAATGAAGCAACAAACAAACCAGAAATGTATCCCGAACTGCCTTTGGCACCAAACAGAAAAATAACAAAATCAAATCACAAAAAATAATCTCTTTTTCCTGAGCAATGTGGATATTGGATTGTAAAACACTGTCAACTTGGTAACATAGGGTATAAGGATGTCTAATACCCAACCAACTGACCCGACCGACCGACTGGACGAAGCCAACCACTTGACTCTACGGGATCAGTTTTTTGAGATTCTAGCAACACACAGAGCTACAGATGACACTTAAGCAACGCGTTGATATGAACTATTGTTACCCGTCAAGAGTGTCACCCAAGGCACTTGATCAAATTAAATTTCATATTATTGTTTTTTTTTTTGTTTTTGGTTTGATATTAAATTTGTGGCGGGTAAAATTGTCAAGTCTAAACAATTCATTGGCACCTTACTCACGTACTTGGAAAACCATTAATTTGCATTCGCTTAAGAATTTCAATCATATCCACTGTGCTGGTCGAAACCAATACAAGACCATGAATAGACCAAATTGGGAAGTTGATGGTAACACACACAGTTATAGAATGTGTTAATGGTAACCCAATTGTGATTACATTTCATTTTTGATGAATATGGCACGAAGAAGGGTAAATGAACTCAGGAATCGATGCTTGAACGCTGGAAAAGTTAATTCTAGTTGGTTGAAGTTGTTGTTGTTGTGTAGCTTCATACTATTGATCAATTAAGCAATTACAATTTTAAACCATTTGCTCATGCTTTACAAATTTGTATATGAGTTTTCTGGCTTCATTCATCCAACGGTGGGTACTTGTCAAGAGCTTAGTTCATAACTTGATAACCTTGTAAGCTCGACAATAGAAAATGGCTCCTTGACAGAACATACGAGCAATGGCATTGCGTTGACTGACATTATAATTTTACTTGGCGGATTTTATTTCAAAGTATAGAAAAAGGGGACATGTCTGGTCGAACAGTCGGAAAGCACAGCTCGCTTGACAGCACGGCTGACAACGGATGCAGGTTGATGGATTTTGAAGGCTCTTGTCGAGCATTTTGGGTGTTCGAACAACCTCGTCGTAGTCAAGGAACTGCTGCGAATATCCCAGCAACTAAAACAAAGAAGTATTGCAAGAAAATTCGACGTCGGTTGGTCTGCTACAATTGCAAGAGATCGCCAGATTCTTTTTCGATCGCAGAACAAGAAGTCCAACGCCGCAAACCACAGATTTGACAATGAATGAGACAAAGTGGGCCCAAGAAGCCAAGGAGGAGGCAAACATAAGGGCGTTGCATGGAAGAACAACGAGGGAGTGGGTATTGAGAGAGCCAACAGCGGAAATAAAGCTCCTAAGTTTTACCGGAAAGTTACACAGCTAGCTCAAGGTCATCAAAGCCAGAACCGATGCCTGCAGAAACGAGCAAGAGCAAATGAACATCGTAGTAGAATCGCAGTCAATGCTGAGCATATTGAAAGACCACTTCTGCAGACAGTATGGAACGTCGATGATAAACAAAATCCCGCTATCAGGCAGGAGGCTTTCAATCGACTCGATGATAGCCAACAATTTCGGTGAACGGCAATATCACGGCTGAAATCCAACAAGCCCTAGAGAAGTTGGTAATGCTACCTAGGATGGGAGCATGCACCAAATCATCTGTATAATATGGTCGGAAGAATGCATACCCGATGAATGGAACCTCAGCATTTTTTGCTCGCCTACAAGATCCTATCATATTTAATATGTGAACGCCTGAAGCCTTTCGTCAACTGTCTGATTAGTCCTGATCAATGTAACTTCACACCAGTAAGGTCAAAGATCGACCAAATTTTTACTTTGCGACAGACCCTGGGAACATTTTCATCGATTTTAAGACCTCGTGACACCATCATCAGAATTAGACGAACTATCAAAACTATTACGAATCTAAACCACCCGAACACAAAAAAAAAGGTATTTTGTCGCACCCTGTTTTCTTGAATACGCAATATGCGTATGGAATTCGAAATTCGAATCAATTCGTTAAATCTCAGTGATTTACTCAGGAAACAGTGGGTACCAACTGCATTGTACCATGTAGCTTTCCGCCAAAATTTTTGAGTAGGTCTTTTCATTTTCGACCACCAAGCGAGCAGGATCTTCTCCTCAGGTATTATAGTGCATAACAAAAATGAAATAAATCGTTTTTCTAAAGAAGTGCTATCTTAGAACAATTTCTAATAGAATTACATATGCAGTTTCTTTAAAACAAAAAAAAACATAAAATATCAAAGTGGTCATACGGAAAAGAGAATATAAAATTAAACTGCTAGACGTCTTTACTTGCACATCACTCCCAAATCGAGACTGTAGACCTCACGAGGTAAATTGAAAATTATTAATTTATTAATTTAACACCAAATGTATTTACATTAAATGGCGTCCAAAATAGTATAAAAAAGGGCTAAAACACGAATTATGTTCAATTGTTAGGACGCCGCCGCTGTGCAGAACATCGAATTTTCGGCCTTTTGACATTTGCACCACGTGCACCTTTTTTTCATCAAGTGCAAGAACGACGACGAAGAAAACAAAAAGGGAAAGCGAACTAAGAAAATAAAATTCAAGTTCAAGGCCAAGGCCAAGGCTAAGCTCTTCGCTTGAACGTCCAGAAATTGGAGCACTGCCGTTTTCCTCTCGACTTGTAGCTCAGTAACGGCTTCCTTCCCAGGGCGAAACACTGAGGAAAGCTTCGACACTCGAACAAGAAGGCTAAAATCCATTCCTCAGCTAAGTTAAGTGAAGGTCGCGAAACTAATCGGATGGCTGAAGCCCCGATCGAGCTACAGTGAGGTGCGGTGAAGTGCGATAAGAAAGAGGGGGTTGCGATTCAACGTCATCTCCGCAAGGTGCCGAATTTATAGCCGAAATGTGGATTAACTTGCCATTTAAACAAATTTTATTAATGAAAGAGAGTGGCTGCATAATATGTACAACAAAGAAGAGTAAGCTAATTGTGTTTGAAGAAAAATAAAATAGTATAATTTGTTCATTAATATTTTTATCAATTTGAAATTAAAACAAGAAGGAAAGAATAATTATAATTTAAAAAAAAAAAGGAAGTTATTGTGATAGTTGTGGATTGTCGGTGAGCTGGAACCTACACACTTGTAATTCTCTCTGTTGGAAACCCCTGGAATCTACCACGTAAGCGGTAAGTCTCCGACAATAAAATTTTTCAATTTCTATTTTCCCCACAGGCCAAACTACCACTACATAATTTTTGACAGATTACTTCATTCATAACATAGACTTATTTTGCTATTTGAAACTGATTTTTTTTTAATATTAACTAATTAAGATTTGAACTACTTACTACTTAAAATAGATATTCTCTTCCATCTGACACCCCTCGAAATTTTTAGCAAACAAATGGCGGCGAGTACAGCTATAAGGCTCAACGCCTCATCTCAATGGACCAACAATAATGTGGGACATTCCAACATTTTGAACTTCTTCGGTTCTATACCAAAGTACATAGACTACACCATTCCAAAACCCCAATTTGGTAAAAACTTCCAAATATCCATTCCATCCAGAGATGAATAGGAAGACAATAAAATTCTGGATGACAAAAGCATTCATTTTTATACAGAACAAGTGATGGAGTTGGTAGTGGTGTGTACTCAGAAAAGCTTAATCTAAGCATCTCATTCCGCCTCCCTAATCATTGTAGCGTCTTCCAAGCGGAAATTTTAGCGATCAAAGAGGTTCTCTC
>CAKKXW010001279.1:0-10284 GCA_920937365.1 Sphaerophoria rueppellii | reverse complement strand
GGTACATGAACTAAAAAATTGATATAAAAGAATTGAAAAACCAATAAAATTTATCAGATTAGCAAGTACAGACACAATATTTCTAGGAATAATGTTCCATTTCTGCAAATCCATCGAATACCGTATTCTTCATCCAGCCAATCCTTAATTTCACGGCCGAAGCCCTGCGAAGCGGGCAGGGAATTAGCTAGTATAAATATAAACAAAATGGAGAAAAACTTGAATTTATAACAAAATAAATTATTAAAAATTAATGAAATCATTGAATTATCTGACAACGTGCAAGATGTAGCTTAGCGATCATAAAGTTGAGGAATTCTTGTTGATACCAGTTCTATATTAGAAATGTTGTGAAGTTTGGCTGTTGAAAAAGACCAAGGGAGGTTAAGAATCATTTTTTTGCGCCATTTGAAGTGTGTGAACATGACTTTTCGGGCAATTTCCCCATACTGGTGAGGCATAAAACATGATTGCTTGGAAAACTGCTTTGAAAATCAAGAGTTTATTTTCATTGATAAGTTAAGATTTTCGATTTATAAACGGATAGGGAATCTTGATAGATATGCGGATCTTTTTAGTTACTTCTTGGACGTGGAACTCAAAACTAAACGAATCATATCATGTTCATTTAAATGATTCTGATTCAGACAACTTTTATGAAGTTTTCATTTAAATGAATATATGATTTTATATACGTTTATTTAAATGAAGATTTTTCCAATCATAAATAATTCACTAAAATGATTCAAATCGGTGCCCAATAGTCCAGGTAAAAGAATTCAAAACGATTCTTTTCTGAATTCTTTTTTGGTCGAGTTGTTCAGTTTCTCGATTTAATTATGATTCATTTCTGAATGAAAATGTTTGCTGGGATATTTTTGAATTTGCGTGAGGGTGCGGTATGGAAGGTACTGTGGAAGTCAAAATTAGATTTATTATTATGGAAACTCATTTAGTGGTATAGGGAAACAATACTTTCGCATAATGAAATTTATCATACTTCAAATAGGAACGTTTTAAGCAAGCCCAACAAAATAAAAGAAACAGCCCAGCAAGCAGATAGACAAATTAAATCCAGGTTAATGGATTTGATATGATGTAGGTAGGCATGTCACACAACACAAAATACAAAACCAACAACAGCAAGAGCAGCAGCAGCAGCACTCATAAAAAGTGAAATGCAATGAATTTTGTTATTGTGCTGAAAGTTAAGGCAAGAAAACACGTTAACACATAAAACCCAGGCCAAAGAGGAGAGCAGGAATACAGTATAAGCGACTTTCAAAGAAAGTCGATTTTTTTGCTTTTTTTTTCATTTTCTTGAGATGAGCGATGAGTTAAAAGTTGAAAAAAAGGAAAAAGAAATGAAAACCGAAAACGTTGGCTTGTTTGGCATAAATGCGGTTTGAGTTTATGTTTAGGTTTTGAATAAATAAAAGCTTAAGTAGCTGTGTGTTGACAGGTAAAACCTTTGACAGCCATCACATAATACGATTACGACATCATCGTTGTCGTTACGTCAACATCTGTACGTACTGTCAAACCCTCCGCAACCAACATAACGACACGTCACACACGTAGCAATTTTTTAAAATATAAATCAAAAAAGCAAAACAATTTCATTTGCATTTTTTCTGACATCTTTGAAGATTGATTTCAGGAATAAATTTGAAATCTTTCATTATGACAAAAATACTCAAACCCTTTCTTTCCAAAACTTGAACATTTTGCAACCTGTAGGATTATAGGAAGACCTTTGAGGATGATAAGTGAAATACATTAGGGGTGTTCCCTGCCTCTCATCTGTAAAAAAGTTCTAATTTTTCTTTAGCCTAAGGTTGTAGGACATGAATATAGAATGGAATAATTATCTATACGATTCCTTTCAACGACATTCACTAGGATATTTATTCTTTGAGGATTTTATGATTTAAGACATAAGCAGCAGCAAGGAGATTCATCCGACTATGTATATATCTTCTATTTCCAAGGGAAAAATAAAACTTAAACTATATCCTCACACACACACACACTGCACACTCAATCAGATGATTGAGTGTAGAGAACTGGGTCTTCAAGATAGAAGGAGGAGTATTGTCAAAATTGGCTATGAAAATAGCTTAAGGCACAGGGTGTCTTCTCTGTTTTGTGTTTGCAAAGCAAACATTTTGTTTATAGTGAAGATACATAAAAGATGAAAGATATGTAACAAGCAGGCAAACCAAAAGAAAAATATTGCACATTGCACTTTATTTGCATGCTTTTGTATCTTTGTATGGGGATATAAGGATAAGGACATGGGAATGTATATTTGTGTGTGAGTGTGGTTTTGTATCCGCAAATTTATACAAGAAACTAAGAATTTTGTCGCACAGAAAAAAAAACACAGAGGTTTACCTTCGATGGGACATGGAAGGGTTTGTGAATGGTTTTGGGGTTTTGAAAATGTGGTGCGACTCTAGAAGGTTGATGTTTGAACCAGCAACCAGGTGAGTAGAGTATACCTACATATTTGCTATTTATTTATTTAAGTGCATGCTTTTGTATGTCGAGCAGCTATTAAGAACTAATTTAGTAGTACTTGGTACTAGGTCGTGCCCTACTTTTTTTCTTATTTATTTTTTATTTCTTTATTTTTTATTGAATAGCTTTAATGAATGCGTGTTTCGAGAACACATAACGAGAATAAGAGAGGAAAAGAAAATAATCCTGAAAGGGCAATGTTTGAACTTTGAATAGTTAGGGACCACATGTTTTTTCAAGAGTTACATTTTTGTTTTGATTGTGGACGTGTGTTTGTTTAAAGTTCATCTTGGGTTTTGAAAAAAGTTCTTGTAAGAGTTCATCTTCGTTTAAGCTGAAATAAGATTTGATTGAAGATTTGAGTGTAAAAGGGAATAAGAAAGTTGTGATGAAGAAAAAGAGTATGAGAGTATGAGTATGCATAAAGTATGAGAAAGGATTACTTTAGATTGCATCGTAAGGAAGGATCTATCTTGTTCTTTTGCTAAGGTCAGCAAATTATGAAATTAATTATTTTTTAAGAAAAGTGTTTAAGACTTAGGTACACGGAAATTGAGCTTTGACTTCTAGTTGTGATATTGTTTAAGAAGAGATCAACTTAAGATTTGGATGCAATAAAACATAGAGACCAGTCAAGAGCGACCTTATCCAAACTTCCATAAGTGGGGCATTATTTGAAGAGAAAGGAAGAGTGTTGATAGTCGCATGAATTACATCATGTGACAGTTCCTTAACATCTGAATACCTCATCATAAACAATAAGTCCTTTAAAAGACAGAAGGTCCGAACGGGCTTTAGTTCCTTACACTGCAAGGAATAATAGAAAACAGAGGCGCACTTGGGCTGGTGTGAATAGATTAAGAAGGAGACGCTTTGGACCCCGTGAAGAAGAGACAGCCAAGTTAAAAAAGAGACAACTCGAGAGGCAGCAGCAACTACAAATAAAGCAGCAAAAACAACAAGAACAACCACAGCATCCAAAACAGCCAAAACACGTTGCTAAGCAACAGCAAATTAAGCCGCCTAGAACCATCACAGGGGCGTCACAACCAGGCCCCAGGCAAGTGGGGGACCCCATACAAATGGCTGCAGCAGCACCAAATCTTCCGGCAACACAAGCAACAGCTGCAGTATCAGCTTAAGTACCAACATCAGCACCTGCAGCAGCACCAGAAGCAGCAACACCATAATCACAACCACTAGTAGCATCGACATCTGCAACGGCGACGCAACAACTCCAGCAACACCAGAAGCGGTCAAAGCATAAAAAAACAAGAATGTGCCATCGATTAGAATTAGGATCCACAAGATAGACCAGGACGACATATAACAGATATGTAAGTCGGCCACGAAAGGTAAATTTTATATTAAAATAATAAACGAAAAAGAGAAAATGTATTCGGTGCAAGGCTTCACATTGCCTGAATATAATATGGTAAAAGAGGGCCTCAGCTGAGTTCTTCAGCTTCACGCCTCGAAGCGAGAAATTGAACACGGTCCTTCTAAAGGGCATCAGTTCTTGCATGGAAACTGAGGCGCTATAAGATGAGCTCCGTTAAGGAGCGAGTGACGATTTCGAGTTTATCGAGGTCAAGCCGTTTCCCACTGTCAAGTCCAGACGTGGGGGTTATAAACATCCAATGTACCTGGTAACGTTATCGACCTACTGGCTACAGAAAGGCCATCGTTCCCAAGGAGCGGTTCCTTCCTGGAGCTTTTGCTGTAGGATACAAGACAGACAATAACGGACAAAGTGGGTAATCAACAAACAAATAAAAATGATATGATGTTAGTTTTTCTTAATTTTTCTAACAAAAAACAAGCATTAAAAAATAAACAAATATAAACAATCCCAAAGGAATTAATTTTAAGAAAATCGTGAATTGCTTAGATCGCCCAGTTGAAGCCAGTTAGTTTAATATAAGATTTTAGATAATAAGCTTTAGAACTCCTTTGTCTACTTTGGATCAAGACTTCTATTAATTTCCACAAAATAAATAGAAGACGAGGGTAGCTGTTCTTTAGCTAGAAGAATTCAAACAAAACAAAATCACCTACCTTTGGGAAAGCATTTTGCTTTGGCGATCTGAAAACCGCGGGACAAACACGAAGTGCTTCTTAATAATCAAAATGGAGCTTCACCTCAAATTTCAATAAGAAAAAAAGTCAGCAGGTGTCGATAGTACCTATATCCAAAATTAGCGACATTACATCACTCCGTGCAATAACGCATTGCATAATGCACACTATCCTGTGTGCTGTAAGACAGCTGTGTTTCATTCTTTGCCGAAAAAGGAAAAGTTCAATCCGTCCAATCTTTAGTCAAAAAATTGTCTAATAGTATTCGACAAGTTCATGAAAGGACTTTATGGTTAACAAAGGAAAGTTTAAATAAAAATATATTTTAAATAAAAAATGCTTAGGATTCACTACATCTACAGTATTCAAACCAGCAATCTGATAGGTAACCTTACTCAGGACACTTTATTCCCAAGTAAAGGGCTCCGATGGATAAGCGCAAGAACTAGCGGAATATATGGTAATTTTTGGGCTTCACGGACAGCGATGAACGTGCTGAAAGAACTTAGGTATCTGGTTGGATCAGTATTTTGTATTTTGAAAGATATAAAGGGTCCGCTATCTAACGTTTTTTGTTTTCAACTAGTGCTTATTTCGTTTCATCCTTCCGCTGAACGAATATGGTTGTGTAGCCGCTTGAACAACGCTGGGAAATATTGCGACATTACTTTGAAAATCATGGTAATGTTGCAGAATGTGTGCAATAATTGTGTACGGATTTTGGAAGAAGAGAAGCACCGTCAGCTCCGTATGTTCGTTATCTTGTAAAAAAAGTGAAAGAGACTGGCATCGTCATCGATAAACTAAACTGAAAAGCCAAAAACCATGCGTACACCCGAAAATATTGCTTCTGTGGTAGCTGTGTGTGAAGCGCCAACAACATGAATTCACCGTCGTTCTCAACAATTGAAGATTTCGGAGACATCATTGAGACGAATTTTGCATAAAGACCTTGGAAATCTAATGATTTCTGCAGAAGCTGCTTGATGAGGAGGAGGAGGAGGAAACAGTTCTTTACCTCCTCTGTACCTGTCCTGCTCTTGCTTATAAACGTATGATTCACTTAGGAAAATATTTCTACAATGATCTAATCTAAACGATCTCGTACATATTAATATAATTAATCTTCTTCGTTTCGTAAGGAACTCTAATAAGTTTCAATGAGCTCTCGAAGAAAAGCCTTCTTAGATTCATGTGGTATCACAATAGGCCTTTGATTGGCCTAAGTGTGTCTTTTAACATCCATGACAGCCACTTTAACTTAACCTAACCTAACCTGGTATGACGCCATACAAAGTGGTTCAGGAGTTGAAGCCAACTGACCATCGAAAGCATTTCCGCATCGCTTAGTAGGCCTGCGATCGACTTAGAGAAGATGCCAATATTGCCAAGAAAAATCATTTTTTCAGATGAAGCTCATTTTGATCTTGGCGGATATGTAAACAAGCAAAATTGTCGCATTTGGGGCAAAGAAAACCTGCACGCATACATTAAAAAGCCGATACAACCAAAACTATTCACTGTTTGGTGCGGATTTTGATCCAGAGGCATAATTGGACCCTTTTTCTTCGAAAACGAGCAAGGAGTGGCCCTTATAGTCAATGGCAATCGTTATCGGGCCATCTTGGATTCAACAGGACGGAGCAACGTGCCACACAGCCGAAGCTACACTGGATGTTTTGTGCCCTGTTTTTGAAGATCGCATTTTGAGCCGCAGAGCTGATGTCGTTTGGCCAACTCGGAGCTACGATTTGACACCGTTGAACTATTATTGTGGGGTGCCGCAAAAGATAAGTGTTACGCCATTAAACCAGAGGCAATTGATGCTTTAAAGGACAATATTCGTGAAGCCCTTGTGGTGAAATACACCTGCACACAATCGATAATGTGTTTAAAAATTGAACCGATCGTGTAGACTACGGCATGACCAGCCAAGGCAGCCATTTTTTCCCATTACTAACCGGGAGGATTGTACTTCCAAATAAAAAAAAGCAATGTGAGAAAATATTCAATTGTTTTTTTTTTCTTATAGCATTTTCAAAAAAAAAGTTATTTGGCGGACCCTTTTAAAATGCTGCTCAGGCCAGGTTCAAAAAAGCCTATTCTCTGACGAGACGGTTGTAATTTACTTCATGAGATGTGGGATGACCTTTAATGGTTATTGATATGGAGTGTGATGTCCTATCTTTAAGAGTTACCTAGAAGAAGTATCTCAATTAGCAATATTGTTATTCTTAAAGGCTCTGCACTTTTTAAGGCTTCAAGATATTCATCTCGAAGTTAATTACATAAATATTTCAGAGATGACAAAACGAAGCATGAAATATTTCTATTTCTTCTCATTATTTTTCTTCAGACTAAAATAAGAGAAATTTGATGATGCTTGAATACATTTCAAAAGCCGATAAAACTACAACATTTCAAAGAACTTGAAATTAGATTTGCAATTGCAAATTTATTAGACATTTGGCCTAAGGGAGTTAAGGCAACGCACAGACTAGCAATTACCACAATGTCTTGGAAAGAAGCTGTCAACAAACGTACACGAAGGACAAATGTTATGCTTTCTATGAATATTCATTCATTTAGATTCTGAAAATATTCCTTCGCCGTATTGAGGACCCTAATAATTGATACCTTCCTAAATTTCTGAAGGGTTTTTAAGTTGCCCTAGGTGGTTGCACATAAATTAATTCGACAAAGTCAGTCTCTTTGGACAAAAAATTCCATTTAACTTAAATTCACATTTTACACAGGTGATTGCATACAAGCTGATTATATCTTTAAGCAAAAAACAAAAACCAAATGCTAGAGCTAAAGCACAAAATCAAAGACCCATTCTAACTGAATTATGGTAATGTTTACCCACAATGGCAACTGTAAGGTCTCCTCTACAAAAATGGTATATTATTTGCGCCCCTGTCTCTCTTTCATCTGCATATGATTATTTTTGGGGATAGATATGGAAATTGTTTGGGGACTTTTCAAATTTTATAAATCCAAACACAATATTCGAAAATATGTGCTCTGACGTCTATTTATTTATGTACCTTTATAGATTCTAAAACACACAATCATTCCTGTCAACGCAAGCTTTTCGTCGCAGAATAACAACAACAAAGCTATCCTAATGTTTTCAAGACTTCTGGGTGGAGATGCGAAGGGTGTTAAATTCCAAAATAGTCACTCGAAAAAGAAAATTACACAAAAATAGAAGAGAATTTTACTTCGAAATTCCCTCCTTCGGATTGTAATGTTCTTGCAAGCCAGCTATTAAATACAGCATTGCAATCAAACTGCATCTGAATCCGGAGACTATGGCAATTTATGAATATGAAACTTTTAGCTTCCTCAAAACCTCATCTCTTTTAAGCTTTCTTGCCTGACAAAAATCCTCGTATCAAACCCTCCTAGCGGGTGCCGGGCGGTAATGATCACCACAGTTTTTCTTGTGCGATTTCAGGAGAAGGGGAACAGCTAGGGTCACGTTAAATTTTTGAGGCGTTTATAGGATCTTCAATAGTTTAATCTCTCAGCAATGCAATTTGACCATAGATACGGGGTCCCTAATTTACAGTGTTGGTGTGAGCGATTTTCATAATCCGTGCCGAAGATATTTTATCTGGGGTGTAAACCACTAGCAAATGAGCTCATTCGGATGCCTTGTCATGGTCCGTCTTATACCTTGCCTCATGATGGTATATTGGCTCGGCCGGGGCTGACCTTCTGGCGTTCGATTCAAGAACCAGTTCAAGTAGGCCTTTTTCATTCTTGGCAAGATTGCTGAGAATGAGAAGGCTGGAATTGTGCTGCAGAAGGATCACGACACGAGGACAAGATCCTGTACCAAAAGATCGTTGATAAATACAACAGTCTTTTGGCTACTCAAAAGAAGTTCGATAAAAGAAAGAAGTCTCGCAAAAGACGTCTCTCTTCTTAAAAGCCGAAACCTAATGCATCAATGGGCAAAAAAGATGAAAAGGCATCAACTTCCAAAGCGGCGCAACCGCGTACCTACTTTAAGTGAGGTTGTCAGAGATGACCTCCAAGTATCGGTGGTGGATGAGATCTCCAAAAACAGCAGATGTCTGCTGGGTGGTGTTCCATCGAAGCCAATCTCGGCAATCGAAGGTCCCTCCCTAGTTTCGACTCTGTTGAGGTGCTCTGGGGACACAGGGTAATTAAATGCGTGTGTTTTCCAGGAACAGGGATGTCCTTATATCATGCATTGCAGGGATTAGCAATGACTGGGAAGGCTTGAGTCGTAAGCTTATCCCAGCTACGGATATACCCAGACAGCCGAAGGCTCACATTTGGTTGCCCCTCATGAGCATCAAACCAAGTAGACAGAAGCTGATCCGCGGTCTTCAGAGGCTAAAACCGTTGGTTCCAATTCCAATGCGTGATTGGGACAGTCATCGAGGTTGAAGAGCCGCAGAAGAACAGTGCGTTTTATCTTCTGAAGATCAGCGAGGAAAGTTTAGGGGCCCTCGAGAAAGCTGAATATAAGCTACGGTTCGGCATAAGAAATGCCAAGATTAAGGTCCTGCATAGTCAGGGAGCAGACTGCGATAACAATGATGACAAAGTCAAGACCAATGAATGAACGTGGTGAGTCACTTTTTGAAACAATAATTTAAATGTGGGCATCAATAGAGGTAGCAACCCCATTTTCATTTTTCTGAGTTCGGAAAACTTTGAAGGTTGTGAAGATGTACTGGATGTTACTCTATCAAATAACAATCTCTATTCTATGGTGGGAAATTGGAGAGTCTCAGTTATGCATTATTTTTCTGATAACAGGTTCATACTCTTCAATATAAAAAACTTATTGGAAGAAATTCTGACTGTAATTAGCACGAAACTGCGTACCACTCCGAATCGGTGTCCCGAGTCGGTAAGCGATCTTTCTTTCGTCGGATTCAAAGTTTTTTTTTGAAAAATTGGGTTTAAAAGTAGAGGTTGTAGCAGCAAGGAGCTGGCACGCGAATGACGGAAATACGTCTCGACGATTTTTCGGTAATCTTTTTTTTAACGGCGGGAATAACAAAAATTGATGCGACTTTTATCAAAAGGCTGAATGATAAAAAATGAAGACCAAAATTGGGCCTTGATTTGTAGCCATGGTATAATTTGTCAGCAGCAGTGCACAAAGTTTTACTTCACGGGACCGAAATAATAACATCCGCAGCATTGCCTTTAGGTTTTTTATCAGAAGAAGAACAGTAAAGCAGACACAAGGACTATATTTATTTATTTAATTATTTTATTCCTTAAAACACGCAAAATAACTATAAATAACATTGTGCTTTTTTTTCATTTTAAAATAATTTGATAACAATAACTTACAAAGATCATGGAAGACAGAGTAAACGGAGGAAAAATGGGGTTATAATGGCGATCGTAGAAGGGAATATTTCGGAATGGATTTAGAAATACATGGGTCGAAGCAATGAGTATTGTTTGCCTTACGTAGCATTCTGCTAACAGGTTCGTTTAAGCCATACAGAGTACGATGAAAAAGGAGATGAAAAAATGGAACTGATCTTAAAACTTAAACGGCGTGGGTTTATACATAGAGAAATGTTTTGAAATAGGGTATGGCAATCAATGTTACCATTCACTAGTTGATGTATAAAGACAAGGTCAGCATTTATTTCACAACATCAGTTGCTCTTCATA